>JANKOE010011347.1:0-10429 GCA_026284465.1 Erythroxylum citrifolium | reverse complement strand
CTTTAATGGTTTCTTGTAGTAGAATTATCATGGAATGTACAAAGATCCCTTCTCCACTTAGATGCCAACTAGTAACAAAAGTTGTCGCAAGAAACTTCCAGCATTTCCTAAACGATATTCACTAAAATTATAAACTATTTTCTGCATTTCATAAACCACATTCACTAAAATTATAAACCTAACTCCAGGGATTTTTTTAACCTCCTGTCGGCTCACTCCTCCTAAATCCCAACCTCTGATGATCCTCATGGATTTTCATGGAAAGAGTTCACGCTAGTATTTAAGATGCGAGCATGAAAACATTTCGAACTGCTCAGTGAGAACATTGATGATTGCTTTTACGAACTCGGATGATTTGGCTATTAAGTTACAAGCTCGAAACAGAATCATCAAGAAATTTTTTTTTTGAAAAACGAAATGAAATTAATTAATAATATGGATACTCATACAAGCTGTAACACAGGAAAATACCCTTAGCTTCGAAACTCTCAAGGATAAAATTGTGCTGGGAAATTAATGACGCTACCGGGATGGAGAGATCCACAAGTACGAGAAGCCCTCTATTTTTGGGAAGCTTTGAGTTGGATCAAAACCTTATCTTTTTTCTTAATATGCGTGGAGACGAATTGTCAAGTCGTTAATAAGGTTTTGACATCTACGTTTATGTTTTCTTCATACTTTTCAATGATTATTCGGGATTGTAAAGCTCTGATTAATGAGCTTTCATTTATCTCTTATGCGTTTGTTAGAAAGCTAGCGAATCAAGTTACTCATACGATAGCTAGAGCAGCTAATTCTATGTCTGGTTTTAAATAGGGGGTATGCCTGCCTTCTTTTCTGTATGACGTTTTAACTATGGATCTCAATAATATGCGTTGAGCGCAATCGTTACCATTCCAAAAAAAAGAAAAAGTAACCTTAGGATATGACATTTAGAGCAAAGAACAAGAAGGAATTATGTGTTGCAATGTTAATGCTATATATGTAATGAGGAGTAGATGCTTAAGCCGCAATTGAGTTGTAGTTTCTTCAACAAAATGAGCTCACGAATTTCAGCGATGATCATAAACATCAAAGTTGCTTTGGCTTAGGATTTGTTGGCAAAATGTTTAAGATTCCTTTCTCTCCAAAGCGTATAGATACAATACAAACACCCAACACGATAATGTGAATTTGGTGATCTGGTTTTGAGAGATTGTGTTGAGTTGAGATTTGCAAAGTAATATCAGTGAGAGAGACCCTTGGATCATTTCATGAACATATAGTAGTGACATAGTCCCAAATAGCTTTATTGAAAGGACATTCGAAGAGGAGGTGGTTCCATGATTCATCCTGCATGGAGCACATCGGACAAGTTTTGTCCACTTGCAAGTATGACATTCTGTCAACGGTGGATAACTTGTTTTGTATGGCCAACCAAAAAATAGAAGATATTCTCGGGGTTAAAATTTTACTCCATACTGTAGTGGACCATGATACCGTGGAGTGTCGTCTACGTAATTGATCAATGATGGTTTTGTTTGTAAGCTTGCTGAGCAAGATATCCTTCCAGAAAAAGATGTCAGGTGAATGTGGTGTCGGGGGGTATCCTGGCTAAAGATGTTGTAGGCTTCGGGGAAAGTTCCAGGAGTTTCCATTGATGAAAGAGCAAAGTCGAGTGTTTAGAGAATGTAGAGAGGAAATTCCCAAGTATTGAGTCAAGTGTATCAAAGGAGAAATGACCCATACTTGACCAATTGTCATACCTTAATGAAACCAATCTACCATCCCCTATTTTGCATGAAACTTCCTGCTGTATTGCATCTCGTAATTTTAGAAACTGTGTGAGGAAATGTGAGTGCAAGGCTTTAGGTTTGACGTCCCATATACTGTGCCCTTTGAGGAAGTAAGAGTGTAACCATTTAATCCACAGAATTTTTTTGTCCTCCAATATCCACCAAAACCTTTTAAGAATCAAAGCATGATTTGTTGTTGGGACCCAATCTCAGGAACCGGATCTCAACCGGAAAACAGAAACAAAAACGAAGAAAACAAAATCGAAAGCAGAAATCGAAAGAACGGATTCTTATCGAATTCGAAGCGGAATGAAACGGAAGCAATTCGAAACAAACGTTTTGAAACGAACGGAAACAGATGCCGACATCCGAAAGCGCAAATCCCAGGAAACGAAAAGTTGCGTTGGAACCTTAGACTAAGCCAAACCGAAATCCGGTATAATTTTTTTTCTTCATTTCTTTCCTTCCTCATTACATAAAACTATTCCAATTTCCCTTTTGGAATTTATCCTTAATCAAACTCAATTCATAAATTTCTTCTAAGTCAAATCATACATATCCCAAAATTTCATCTTTTACCAAAAACTTATCTTTAACAAAACTAATCTCTTATTCTTATTCTTATCATTGCCATGACACCGATTTTATAAAAAATCGGGCAGCATAACGACTGTATTTTGAACAGCCCAAAAATCTGCAAAGGCAAAATACACTTCTAATATCACAACCAATCAGCACAAATCATCATCGGACCCCTCGTCCGAAATTTCAGCAGCAACAAACGCAAATCTAAACCTAAACACTTCTATAATCTCAAATCAGCCAACACAATCATCTCACTTCATTCATACATAATCACAATCATATCTCAATTTATAATCATATTCAATTGCCATTCATATCCCATTCCATTCATATCCATTCACATACCAAAACCATTCATACGTCTACATTCCAATTCCGAATGCAAAATACATAAACCAAGTCACATTCATATTTCAATTTGGTATACAATTTCATAAGTCAATACATCCCGAAATAATTGCTTGAAATACATAATGGCAAATTAAGCCATATACAGAACCTATACACAAATCCAAAATTTCACCAAACATCAAAATGAGAAAAATCGAACAAATGTCTTGACCTTCCCTCATCCGATCTCCTGCTCGAAACCTGGAGATGGGGATGAAGAGGGGGGGTGAGCTCGACGGCTCAGTGGGTAATACATTTATAAATTGAAAAATAAGAAAAAAAATCATTTTCAAACCTTTGCCATTTTATAAAACTCTTACAGTAGGGAAATCATTGAAAGTTTATTTTTGACTCTTTTTAAATCATTCATGATCAATTCTAAATGGTTTCACAATAGAAAATCCGATATCATTTATTTCTCAAAAATTCTCAATTTCTTCCAAAACCACAAACAAATTTCAAACATAAGTGCATCACAATAAAATCAAAACACATAGCACAACAAAATGGTTTGGTTCGGTCCCAATCAGAACATACTGCACATTCCCGCATAGCGGTCATCTGCAGCCGTGAACAGAACGTACTACACCTTTCCGCTTAACGGTCCGGTGTAGCCGCGAACAGAGGGGAGTCTGAAATCGGAGCTCCAGTGCCACTAGCGGGCAGGCGGGAGAAGCCTTTACAAACAGACAAGTGCACTTGTCCCACATAGGGGATCTAACCAAACCCACATAACACATAAATCTTATTTGAAAAGTTTGGATTGCCCGAAGGCACATTTCGAAAACTTAAATTTTCATATTTTCGTACCGTGTCGTACCAAACACATTGACATTCACTAATTCACATAAATTCATATAGCCATTCATATGCAACTCAATTCATCAATCAAACTAATGACAATCACAATTCGTATTCAATTTTTTTTCACTCAAGCACAAACAAGGAATTGCAAAAATCATAGCAACTATTTGAAATCATGCTTTATCACTTCAATCATAAATAATGAACTTCAGAACTTTTCTTAATTCTCAAATCATTTAAAATTCAAAACTTTCTAAATTTCTCAATCAATTTCACAAGTCATTTGAAAACAGAGAGTTAAACCTTTATATCAACTTTTCCTAAATCATTCAAAATCAATAAATTTCAGAAATATTTTCCTTTCTTGATTTTTCAAAATCACATAATTGTCTTATAATTCAGATATAAACATAATTTCACAAATCATCTAAAACTTGTAACAATTCTTAAAAACGCTCGAAATTAGTCATTGAGCATATAATAAATTTCTAAATTATTCCAAAAGCAAGGAATTTAATCATACTAAAATCATAATTTTTAATCATTTACATAAACACATATTTTATAGATAATTCCAAAAGTATTTGGAAATCCTTTCTTTTCAAACCTTTTCATAAACGCTATTTTATAAACACTTTCAAAAATATTCGAAAATCATTATTTTTCAATCTTTTCAACTTTCCAAACATTTTCCTCAAATTCTTCAATTTTCTTTCATACTTTTCAAATTTCAAACATTTTCCTCAATTTCTTCAATTTTCAAACTTTTTAAATTCCTTTTCTTTTTCTTGAAAATATAAACAATAAAATTTTCAAACTTTTCTCTTCTCGATTTTTTTTGAAAACATATATAATGCAATTTCTTTAAATACTTCAAACATAATGAATAACAATTTCTTAAATCAATTTTCAAAAGCATTCGGAAATCAAACTTTTCAAACATTTTCATACACAATATTTTTATATCAAAAACATTCGAAAATCATACTTTTACATTCAAAAATCATAATTTTTATAAACAATTTTAAACAATTTAAAAAACATACGGAAATCATATTTTTTACAAACAATATTTTCATAAACAATTTCAAACACATTCGGAAATCATACTTTTCACAAACAATATTTTCATAAACAATTTCAAACACATTCGAAAATCATACTTTTCACAAACAATATTTTCATAAACAATTTCAAAAGCAATAACTTTAATCATTTTAAAACATAAAGAATTCCTCGAATGTCAAAATCAAAGAATGCAATACTTTTCATAAATTATCAATTCATTCTTAAATAAAGAATTCTAGCAATTTTATCAATTTATCAAATAAATCAAGACACTGAATTTAGTCATTGTAAAAATTAAATCAAACAACAATCATTCAATTTCATCAAAATATTCAAAAAAATGAATTTAACTATTCGAAAACAATAATTTAAAAATTTCTTTCACTTTCTTATTTTCTCAAGAACATAGATATAGCTTATGATTCAAAAGATAAATGCGATACCCACCTCGAATTAATGCGTGAATCTTGTGCTAATCATCAATTTCTCCAATCCTTCATTCTTTCTTCCAATTGAAATTTACCTAAACCAATTCCATCCAAATTCCATGTCATAAATAACCTAATCTTCAAAATTAACTTAGGAATTCATCCATTGATCATATTTCCAAGCTAACTACTTTAATAAAGTCGAAAATCCCCAATTTACAAAATTTGGCATAACCCCATTTCACAATTTTTCCAAAATTGAACCACTTAAACTAAGCATTCACCAAAATTGACTTCATAATACATAAACCCATACTATTTTCCATGATTCTAAACCAAAAATCCAACAAAAACTCAAAGCTTAAAAATTGCTCTTACCTTCTCTCTCTTCATTTTCGAGGTCAGCTCGCAAGGGCGAGCCAGCGTTATCAGCTCGCGAGGGCGAGCCCGGTCTTGCCCTCGCGAGCCAGCCAATTTGCAGTCTTGCGAGGGCGAGCACCTCCTCGCCCTTGCGAGGAAGCATTTTTTATAATTTTTTAATTGATATTAATAATGTAAATGTCGTTGTTATATTTTGTTAATGTATAAATGTTAATTAATTTTTTTTGACATTATATAAATGTTAATTATTTTATTTATGTTATGATTATTATTTTTAATATTAAACTTATAATTATCATTAATATTTTTATTATGTCAGTTAACGGTTTTTTAGTATTATAATTATTATGGTTATTATTATTAGTATTTAACGTTTGAATTGTTATTATTATTTATTGTTTTTGCGTGAATTTATTTCTATTAATCTGATTAAATCTGCTTGTTATTGTTATCATTATTATTGTAATATAAATTACTAGAAGTTTTAATAATTCGGAGAATAATAAATATGAACGAAATGACTTTTATCGTGTTTGAAAACAATTAAATTACTAAGGACTATTAAAGAAACATACAGAATCTTAATAAAATCTTAACGAATTTATTAAAAGCAATGATAACTGTAACACTAGTCATTTCTAATAAATTATCTCCGGCTCTTCCCGCCAAATGAGCTAACTTGGTAATATAATTTGATGAAACGATGTTACTGTTCGTGTAACAAAGCAGAGAAGTCTCCATCGAGCTTCGTTTTCTTCAGATATCTTCGTTTTCTTCACGTATCTGATATAGTTTTCAGCCGTATTCTCAGGTGCACAAAATAAAAATCCTTTCTTAATGTTGTGCAGAAACTTGGAAATTATCTTTGTTGTAATATTTCAAATTTAGAGATGTTGTTTTTGTCATTGCACCTCCTATATCACTTGTATCTTTAAGTTTTACGTTTTCGCGGAGAACGTCATATAGCTGGAATGTGAGTGTTAATAAATACTGGTTTTCAAGGACTTGAATGTTTGTCTTAAATAATGCTGTCTTTGTTCATAAATACTGGATTCATTAAATACTTGTTTGTTGTGCTGTTAATAATAACTCGAATGTTTTTGTTTCTGGTAATTAATATGGGATGGTTGAAGTTGACTGTTTTCTTTAGTTGATGGCAGTCGTAATTTCTTGCGGATACTAATGTGCAGAACGTATTAATTGTATTATTAGTATTATTATTATCTTGTTATTAACAATTTTATTATTATTAATACATGCAGTTATTATTATGAAATATAGTATTCTTATAAATAGAATTTTTCGAAGATATTATAATAATTATTAGTATTATTTGCTGACTTGAGTTGATAAACTAATTATGATAACTTTTATGTATAATTTAATTGTAAGTTTTTATTTATATAAGTATAATTCTTATGATTAAATCCCTTCTTATCTAAATCGTAATTATTATTGTTAATATATTTGAGACCATTATATTTATTGTATTCAAAGAATATGTTAACAACTGAATTCTTATTATGTATTCTGTGAATATGATTATTAATTGTATTGTAAGCATTTGCTATCAACTGCATTCTTATTACGTGATTTTGCTAGTGTAGGGTGATTTTGTTTTGTAACTAATTTTGATTTCATTGCTTATGAGGGAAACCAGAAGCAGACAATTGCTATTTGTAATGGTTTCACTACATTCGGTTCCAATCATGACGATCGTCTCCAACAATCTCAGGTTCAACTTCTCATGGTTGCTTGGTGGTTTAATGCAGTTGAATGCATATAATGTTGGCTTATAATGAAAGTTGTTTACATGAACCAGGAACTGCAGCGTATAGGTGTAGAAATGGCTAAGTCAACAAGCTTATACAGTCAGCATCATGCAGCATCAAGAGGGCGGGTATAGTTTGTGAAACTATTTATGAGCGACTAAGTTGATCATATTGTATGCCTGTAATGTGTTATTAATCTGAGAAACATTTATCATGTTAGGTGAATGATATAGGCAGAAGTCAAGAAAAAAGGGGTTTTGATATCGCACCTGCAATTAGCATGACTGATTTACTGATGGTAATTTGAAGCACGTTTTTGGGTCATTTCAATTATATTGTACAATTTAATGTGCGTATAGGAAGGAACCACTTTTCTGCTGTTGGAATTGTTAACCATGCATATTGACTGACAGGCGCAACAGACATGTCAAATTGGGAATTTGGAAGATATCAGCAATTTAGAACTGGGAATGTCCAATGAGCCATGTCATAGTTGCTTGCGTGCGAAAACATTTTGTGTCTGTACAAGAGGATTCTAATAAAATAGTAAGTATTAAGCACCATATACCTGTCTTGGATAATTGGAGTAACAAATTTAACTGTGTCATGTGTGTCAGGTCGTCACTTAATGTATGTGAAATATTCACACACATACTACACATGTAACACAGATGTCTGACAAATATGTAACTGTCAAGGTGGTTTATTCAAGTAATGCCTCCTCTCCGTGATTTTCCAGGTTATGCCTCTTCTTGAATAAGGCTATGACACACTAATTTCACAAGCATCACACACAAAAAGGCAATGGCACATCAGGCTCATTAGGAAATGTCTAATTGTATTTTGTTGTATTATTATCTTCAGTTTCAATAAGGTATACTAATTCCTTACAGGTGAAATAATCAAAGGACAGGGCAATGAATGTGGTTAATCCATATCGTACATCTGCCAAACATGATCCACATGAACGGTAACCTTCATGTTCAACAGGCTAATGAAACTGGCCCTTTCGTGTCTGTCTCAATGCTGAAATTTGTCTGTGAGATATATCAGGTTAGTCTTCATATTTCGTCAAAACACTGTCGGATTTCCAATGCTTGGAATTTTTGTAGTTGAATTTGTGGATGGAAATTTAAAACACATGTGTTGTAATTTATGATGAAGATGACATTCATGACATTAAGGATGCCATTCATGACATGGTCTTCTTAGTGATGGTGGGGTGCCAAAAGATGTTTTTATGGGCTTGTTGAGGAATGCTTTAGAAGATGCACAGCGTTTTTCAGGTAACAATTTCTGTTTCTTTTATTTTATGCTTCTGAATATTACTGCTTTCATATATGATATGCAGTTAGGTTTTTGTTTCTTGCTCTGAATATTCTAGCTTTTCTAAGTGATAAGTAATTATATTGTTGTCTTCCTTTGAATATTCTTGCTTACGTATGTGATATGCATTTCACATCATCTGTGTGATGATTATTGTGTCCAGTATCTTCCAATTTACATTATACAATGAAAATTATTGTCTTCAATGTAGATGTGAAATATGCATGATTAAGATGTTTTATCATCATTGCTAGTTTGACTGAAGCAGTGGTTGTCTTCACCTCTTTGTGGAAGCAAACACAGGTTAAATTCTTCTACATTTCACACAATTTTCCCAATTAAAATTTGCTGCAATGCTTTATCTTAACTACCTGCATCATGTTTTATCATTGAGAGTCGTATAAGTGTATGCATTGCAGCAAAAATGAATGTTATAAATTGTGGATTGTACGATTATTCTTTACGACCATAAAATGTTTGTCATTGTGGGGCTTGTTTTATCCATCTTTTCCCTTGCACGATTAGCATTTCTTTCAGGATGTATGGGCACTTGAATTGATCGAATTTTTTATTCATACTTTTGTACCAGATTTTGTAATTGTGCATAAAACAGGGGATTTGTTCAGTTGGTTCTTATCTCACAGTAAGTTCAAAGATAAAGCATCTAGTTTTGTATGTCTTCCGTTACTGGAGACTTATAAACTGAGTGAACCTTGGACTTCTTCTTCTCCAATACGTAATGTCCCCACCAAAAGGCCGAATGAATTATCTGATGAGAGATTGGAGGAGGAACTTTTCAGACGATTTTTGGTAACTAGGTTTTTCCCGAGGTACAAATGTCATTACATACATGACTTATGTTGCTGCTGGTGATGTTTTGCGGAATTTCTTAAAATCTTGTTGCTTTATCGGAAAAGTGAATCGCTTGGCGGGCTCAACTTATAATAGCAAGCAATAGAGGGCAGTAGTCATATATCAAAATAAGTACCTGAATTAATATACCTAGGTAATATTTCTATGTAGGAAATTTAACATAATGACATTAAATCAAGTTAGATCACTCTTTAACATATTGCCATATATGTAATTTTGTATTCTTTCTGAGTAGTTTAGCTTGCTGGTCACAGATTTATTCTAACCATGTTTCGCATTCTGCTCCCAGTTACACTGTGGGCCTCGCAGCTGACAGCCGGCTAGCAATGATGGACCGATATTGGACGCTGGGGGAACTTGATGCTGCTGAGAGGAATCTTTTGAGGAAGAACATGTGCTGGTTGACCGACTTGTATTATGATGCTCTGGATGCACATAAAAGTGGAGAAAAGGTTACTTCTGCAACTCTTTTCGGCTTTCATCTGCATATGAAGAGTTTCTCCTTGTATATTTACTGTATCATTAATCATGAGTGTTGTTAGTTGCAGATTGAATCTCCTGTTAGTTGCAGATTGCATATCTGATGTTTCAATTCGACTAACAAGCTAGGGACTTCCATTGCCCTTGGGGATGTAATATTTGTGATATCTTATGCACCTAAAGAAAGACATTGTAGTATTTATCAATCTGCTAAGTGTTGCACGTCATTTGCGTTGTAATGATTTATGGCTTTGTTGGATAGTTGGACAAGACTAACTGGGTTAGGTTTAGATTATCTTTGTCGATTATCTTTGGTAGAAGTTACCCAAATATTGAACTGAATGTAATCAAAGATATATTGCTTTGCCCTACCTTTATTTGGTTGCTCACGAAAGTATTCATGTAATGGAATTTATATTGGGCAATATTCGTTTTAACAACATAATTATAATTGCCTACTTGATCATACTTGGTGCTATTTTGTACTTGTTTTTTTATCAACTTGTAGCCTCAATTCGGAAACATTTCATTGCTGCGTTTTGTGTTA
>JANKOE010011244.1:0-10437 GCA_026284465.1 Erythroxylum citrifolium | reverse complement strand
GGAGAGCGTGGATCGGGCTTGGGCCCATCATGGTCGTCGGGCACGGGCTTGCTCTATGGAGGATGGACCGATCAGCCTATGGGCCGTCTTGACCGGGTCCGGGCCGTGCAGAGCCGACTCGACCAGATCCAAAATTTTTTTTAAGTGAGGTAAAATTTTAATAGGGATAAAATTTTACTTTTAATGGGGTCAAAATTTTAATAGGAATAAAATTTTATTTTTTTATGAGGGCAAAACTTAAAATGATAATTTTTTTACAAGAAATTTATTGGAGGCAGTGAGGGCAAGTGCCCCCAATTGCCCCCGTTGTAGATCCGCCCCTGACTTCAGGTACTCTGCACACTTTTCTGGAACTTCTTTTTTCTTCTTGTATATGTCACCGATGTTGGAGGCTTATTAAGAGCCCCCTCATCAAATGTTGACCTTGCCCTTAAGGTTAAAGCTAGGGAATTGCTGGAGAACCAACTCAAAGGCTCCTAACTCATAAGGCTAGGAAAAAAAGTTTTTACTATTTTTTGCGCTTTTAATTATTAAAGTATAAAAGGTTTTAAATAGTTAAATAACTTGTCTTTGCGGTAACCCTTCGGTCGAGTTAGATATTGACTGAAGGGCTATAGCGGGATCGCCAGGAGGCCTCTGTTTAGGTTCCAGAAGGGGAACTTCGGAATGGGTCCTTTCATTTTGAGCTCGAATTAATTTGTCCTTAAGAGTTATGAGATTCTGTGTTCATCCTAACATGAGTTTCTTAAGGGCAGATTTCATCAACTTTAATTAATAGATAGGATTTAAACCCTTTTATATCCTATTACACCATCTGTTGACTACTTCAGTAAATCCTTCTATTTGAGTGATGCCATTGAAGAATTGAAAGGGGGCTCTAATTTTTCTATTGTCAACAATCCTTTGGATTAGCATATAAGAGCGATCATAAACCAAGTTCTCTACAAAATGAACATAAAGAGTTTGGAAACTGATTAAACCATGTTGAATTGACCAAGGATCTATCTAACTTCTTCCTTATAAGTATACTTCCTTGTTGATTATTTGCCTAAGTGAACAATCTTACTATTGAGCAGAGATCTATCATATCCATCTTAATTAGGAAATTACTTTGGTTAGCCCGAGTGTGTACTTCTTACCACCTTTAACTTCTGCAAAGCTTAGGGAACAATTAAACTCTCCCATAAAAAGGCAAGGGGGATTGAGTTCTCAATTGTATGTTTTTTCAAATCCAACCAAAGCTCATTCCTTTGAAAACCAAAATTAGAATCATAGATTATTGTTAAATCAAAACTATGCACCATACCTTTCATTTGACATTTGAGCTTCATATGTTGGTCGCTTTCCTCCACTACTTGAACTTACATCAAGTCAATATTATATTGGCAGATAATTCTACCATTATAGTGAAATTATGGTTTGAGAGAATGTTCCAGTTGACACCCAAAAACTTGG
The DNA here is from genome assembly GCA_026284465.1 of Erythroxylum citrifolium. Classification (NCBI taxonomy): domain Eukaryota; kingdom Viridiplantae; phylum Streptophyta; class Magnoliopsida; order Malpighiales; family Erythroxylaceae; genus Erythroxylum; species Erythroxylum citrifolium. Next base: position 8,982 of record JANKOE010011244.1, on the reverse strand, counting down.
AACCATAAAGTGCTCAAGTCTATTTTATTTTGGTTTCAAGAAGTCCTACTAGACAAGGTTTCTTATCCTTCATAACCTCTTTGACTAATGCCCTTTTAAGAAGGTCATTAAGCCCTCTAGTATTCCAAACTAGACTACCATTTTGGGCTAAATCCCTTTTGTTTTTTTTGTTTTGTTTCCCTTTTTTCCTAGTAGATTCCTTCTGGTTTTAGTGCTTTGAAGTTGGAATTCTTCAATCTCCTCTTGACATGCAACTTTTGTTTATAAGTAATTGCTAACACGTCCTGTCTTTATAACCTCGGTGGGCGTATCATTACTTACTACTTGTGGAATAACATTGTTAACAACTTCAATATTCTCCAGGGCCATTTCCTGCAATTCCACTTTAGTTTCAAGGCTTCTATTCATAAGTTTTGATGGTTTAGCTTGGAATGTAACTATTTCATTGTCTTCTAAATTTAAAAATTTAGTAACTTTTGCATCTTCATTATTTTTCAAAGCTAGTTCATTATTATCCATTAGGTTGTGAGAGGCTTCCAGACCAGAATTGTCTATTTTATCACTTTTATTTACATCAATTTCTTTAGGAGTGTTGGAATTATCTTCAAAGAGTTTGTTGTTAGCATCCAACTCTGCTATTTCTTCTTGGCAACCAGTTGGGAAAACTCTACTCATAAGTACCCACCTCTTGATGGAGTTACTAGGCTTCCATCGATATGTTATTGGGATTATAAACTTCCCCAATTCTCTAGATTCTTTTAGTCTTAAAATAGGTATACTATTTTGCAATGCAACATTTCTTTGGATTTCGATGCACGCTTATCATAACATATTCTTTCCATTATAGCTATTTAAGATTCCATATATATTGGTTTTCCCAAAGATCTCACCAAAAAACTCAGACCTTCAATGGTCTAAAACTCTATAGGTAAATTGTGAATTGCACTCGTATTATAATTACATCAATCTTACCTTTTTTCCACGTCCATTCCAAGCCTCCATTTCTAAATGAATGCTACTCACCAATATTCCTTGGTCATCTTCTTTAAGCATGACTTTCTTTAATCCTTTCTTATAGAATAAAGATGAAGAATTGAGATAAAAGTAATAAGAAAAATGATTGATTATCTTAAAGAGGTGGAGAATGTCCCTTTTTATTTTTTTCTTACTGTAAACCTAATCTAATCCTATCTTGATGCCTATCTAAAACAAATTCCAATCCCCAAAAAGAAGTTTTCTAATTAAACTCCAACTCTTCAAGTAAATCTAGCTTTATGCGTGATCCTACCTTATCCACTGCAATAATCTCTCCACTTTATCCAAAATTTGTGATTTTCACCAATAATGTCCCAATTTGATGCGATCTCCACTTTTCATCTTCTAAAAGAAAACAATTAATTTTCCTGTTTAAGCACCAAAATAAATCCAAACAAAAGAGATAATTTTAATTGAAATATCAAAATAACATCTTATCATTGGTGCTCGACTCCTTTATACAACCTGTTATTCCTTTCTTTCTAAATAAAGTAGATTATGGTGGTGAAGGCTGTGTTGAATATCATTCCATTCTACTTTTGTTGCTTGATGAGATTGATTAAGTAATCTAAAGTCCCAATCCACTTGTAGGTGTGATTAACTTTTGCTAGCATATGTAGAATTCTACTCCACATTGTTATTTTCCTCAACTTCCTTGTATAGAACACAAGTTGACTTATGAGGGATAAACCACCTATTCTTAGTTCTAAGTCTATTTTTTATTGGTAGCCAAGTTATTAATAAAGCAATGGGATTCATAGGTTGCTTCCAAAGGAGTTCATACCCTGGGATTTCTCTAAGGAATTATTTGTAAAGATTCCTTTGGAGCTAGGAGTCCATATGATGCTATCTTCTTTATTCCAACTAGATGTCTGAGGTAAATATTTAGCAAGCAGAGAGAAACCTTCTTTCCCAAATTTTATAGGTTGTATACTATAATCTACTTTCCTTCCCCTTACAATCACTCATATAAATCTTATTCACACTTATCCTTAATTTTCTCTCATTATGCTCGTTTATTTTTGTGAAAAATGACAATAGAAATTTTCTTTAAAAACAAAGATTTATGGATATTACCTAGCTAATGATAGGGTTTTGGGTAGTCTATATAAGCTCCATATGTATTCTTAATAGTAGAAAATTATCTTAGATCTATATATCCTTTTGAATCACCTTAATACAATGTTGCTATCAAAAATTATGTTCAAAATATCAAACAATGTTTGATGGTGACACAAAATGAACACATAAGTTTCTTTCATTAAATTCTTCTATTTGGGTTCAATATCAACTTTTGATGTCCTCTTAAGAACTATATATAATCTTTATATATCCCATCTAATTACCTTAACTTGATCCTTTTTCATGATAAATTATGCCTAAAATATTGAATAATGCACAGTGGTGATAATAAATTGAACTAACATGCTTTTTCACTAAAAATTTATTTCTTCTTTGAGTGTTATCACCGCAATTAATAAATCCTACATGTTTTAAGCATATATCAATATCTAAATCTATAAAAAATTAAAAATATCCATAAGGTGTAAAAATATATCAAATTGTAAATATCATAACCTTTAAATTTTATAGTATCACGATAGTAACATTTTATCCACTCCAAGTCCAAGTGAAGTTATTTAAGATCCTTATTCTAATAAAAAAACCTTTTAGGTATATAATTCATAGGTCCAAATGAAGTCATTTAAGTTCTTTATCCAATCATGAACTCCAAAGGCACCTATGCCATAGGTATAAGTGAAGTTACTCGACATCTTTATCGTATTAAAAAAAGAACCAAACGTTCATAAGCCTTAGGTCTAACAAAAAATCCTTTTTACTTTCTAGCCATTTGTTATAAAACTCAAGTCTCAAACAAAGGAGCAATTTTTGGGTTCCAAATAAAGCTTTAAGGTTTAAAAGCATCAACTAGGTAACTTAATAATTTGAATACTTTTGATATCAATTTTACAATATTTAGAAAAAAGATTTCTAACCATGAACATAATTTGTAATTGTGAATTGGAGGATAATGATACAATCTAAATAAAAATTTATAACAATTTTAAAGCCTTTTGTGATTACAATCTTTATAGTGATAAAATCAATATCTTATTCAAATTCTATCTACTAAATCATCATGAAAAGGAAATCAATTGTATTAAAAAGTTATGAATATATACAAACACATAAAACTCTAAATTATTTCTCTATACGATATTTGATTTGAATGTTGGAGTACGTCCATGGACAATTCAATGTAATTTTGGCCTTTTAAAAATAGATTTATGTTATTAAGAAGATGAAAGATTTCTAGAATTAACATAAATAAATACACTAGGTGATAGCTCCCATGTAGTTTCTTGTTAAGAATTATTTTGTTTCCATTCATAAAGTGACCAATGTTTTAGGATTTGGGATGGTTACTAGAGAAATATCAATATAAAGCCCTTAACTATTAGTTCTTTTGGTAATTCTTTGACAATTTTTGATCTGTGAAGCAAGAAGTAATTTTTAAGTAGCCATCAAGCTTTAAGCCCATTGCGAGCAATAATTTTTAAGCAGCCATCAAGCTTTAAGACCATGGTGCTATCTTTCTTATTTAGTTTATGATGTTAATTATTATATATTATATAAATAATATGTTTTATTTTATTTTGGATTTATTAATTGGGTATCTCCTTTTTTGAGATTCATATTATGAAAACTCATTTGAGTCTTAATTTCAAAGGTTGAAGCTCAAATAATGATTTTCAATTTAATTGAGTAAAGAAATCAATGTTAGATTACTCCACTTAAAGCCTAAGGTTAAAATCAATCTTAAAAAGAAAAGTTCTCTTTCTTTGTTTTCTCCCTTTGTATGCATGATATGTGATTTATAATATATGAAACAATGAGGGAGAGAGGGAGAAATGAGAGATAACAATTAAAAAATGAAATATATTGGACTAAGCCAGGTTCTAGCCTATAGTTTTGATGATAACAAAATATGTTACTACTAATATTTTCATCCTTAGTGATATTAGTAAGTTAATATATGAAATATTATGTTTAATAGGATATTAAAGAGAATAAAAGATCCAATTAAATCAATTGAGTGTTGAGAGGATAAAGAAGTTGAGCAAAGTGCAGCATATATGCAATTTAAGTGAAGAATCAAGAATAAGGAGGAATCAAGTAGATGAAAATTTAATCAAATTATTATAATCTTTAGACCTAATGCATAAATACTTTCTTAACTAAGAGAAACTTTATTTTGATATTTTAAGAAAACCTTTGAATCCTTAAACAAAATTTGAGAAAGTTTTAAGTCAAGATTCTATCAAAAGAATGGATTTTGATCTTTAAAAGAACTTGAAAAATTTTAACAAATTTTTTAAAAAAAGTTTTTACCTTCCAATATAACGATTTAAGTGACTAATATTAGATTTTTGAGTAGATTAGTTGACCAATATGGATTTGTGGTAGACCAATGTCTCTTGAAAGAAAGCAAATTTGTACAGTGAGTTTATAACTACCCTGTTTTCTACACTAGTCAACTAGTGTAGTACATTGATTAATAACTCCTTAACTCACAGATCTGACCCTTCCTTCCCATCACTAGGAGTTGCTTCCTCGGAGCCTTTAGCCATAATACTCAATAAAGCTCCACTTGATAGGAAGACTTTATCTTAAGTTATAGGGGATAAGTCCACACTCAAGTTTTCTTGCATTCCCCAAAAAACTGGTGTTAAGAATGGAGTTATCTCTCCTCCCATTGAAGTGTTACAAGTAAATGCCTCTAGGTGGTTAAGCACTATTTTAGGAAACTTTGTGGATAAAAGCCCATTGTTCTCAGTTGTGAAATCCTGGACTGAAAGCAAGTGGAATGAATTTGGTTTGGGGATTGTTCTCATCAACTAAGATGACTTCTCCTTGTTTTCATTCGGCTCAGAAGCTTAGGCTAATAGGGTTCTTGAACTTAGCCTTTAGCACTGCAATGGCAAACCCATTATTTTACATATCTAGAAACCTAGTATGTACCTTGAAAGAGTTAAACTTACAGTCCCATCTAGGCAATTCCATAATATTCTCATGGAATATTGAAGAACAATATGGTTGAGTTATTTATCAAGCTCTATTAGTAATACTTTAGTTGTATACAAGAAAACTGTAGTTATATGTAGGATTGAATTTAGAAAATATTTCATTGAAAATGAAATAGGAAAGGAACCTTCAGACAATCAAACTTAAGAGGTTGGATGCATTTGGTAAATCTAGAGGAGTGCTTAATCTTAATTACTTATCTATGAGGGCCACAGGTGAAAAGACTAGTTAAATGGAAGCCTATAAGAAGATTCTTTAAAAGAAATGATCATATAGAGCTCATGGAAAAGAACAGGTTTCTTACCAAGTCTTAAAACAAAGAGGGGGTGCAATGTTTAGATGACAAATTTTATGTTGGCTCATAATAGTCAATCTCAGGAGGCTGGGGACCCAAAGATACTCCCTAATGACACTAACATAAGGGAATTAGTGGAAAGTAATGCTTCTAGAACCTAAAATTGCGAGATCATTAAACTAAAGAACTAGAAGCCTAACCAACACCCTAGCAAAATCCAATTGGATCATAATGTAAAAGCTACTATGAATGATGAATTACGGAACACTCTTTAATCTTACACCTGGGTAGCAAGAAGATTAGGTAGGAAGAAAGGAAAGAAGGGGAAAATCCTTTATATGATGTATTCATGCCTTTCCTAGCCTAGAATATTAGGGGTTTAAATAATCCAATAAATAAAAACCATTTATACTTATTGAAAAGAATTAAATCCATTCATTTATGGCCTTTAGACACAAAAATCAAAGAAGAAAAATTACCAATCATAGTTCACACCACAATGGAAAGATTATTGGGGTTACAATCATAAATACATTAAAGTGACGAGTCACTAATTTAATGCATATGCTATAAGCTTTTATGTTTCATTGATGCTATTACTTATATAGTTCGTTCATTACCTTATTTATGTAACTAATCTTTCCTTTTAAAGAAAGCATTGATAGTAGGAACTATGTATTAAATCTTTTTGTATTCATGAAACCTGATTAATCATTAGCGAATTTAATTGTACATTATTTAGTTTTGAATCTAAAGGAGGGTTAGGCTTTAAACTACCTTACACGGACTTCCAAACCTATACAAAAAACTAGAATTTGCAGATCTCAACTATAAGAGGAATCACTTAACCTAGTCTAATAAATAATAAAGGGAGAAGAAACTTGGATAGAGCTCCAGTAAATCAGGCTTGGTTAATTGATTTAAATGGGAGCAAAGTAATATTCGGTTAGCCAATAACTTCATATCACTTCTTGATCGAGATTTATAATTTAGTTAATATCCTAGTTAGAATTACCCCTTTAAATTCTTTAATTTTTTTGATAAGAATCAAGGTTTTCAAGAGCTTTTAAAGGATGGAATAAGCTCAAGTGTGGAAGGATTTGGACAATTTAAATGTGTGAAGAAGCTCAAAATAGTGAAGGATAAGCTAAAAACTTTCCACAAGTCTTTTATAGATAGAAAAAAAACTAGAAATTATGGAGAATAAGAGTAAGCTAGACTCTACACAAGGTATTATTTACTTACATCCTATGAATGAAAAATCTAGAACTAAGGAGAGGCATGATCAAAATAATCACATCAAGGTCTTAGATTCACACAACTCAGTTTTGAGACAAAAATCAAGAGTCCTTTAGCTATAGCAAGGAGACAAATGCACTTCCTTTTTTTGAAGCAATCCCAGTTAGAAGAAATCTCAATAAGATCTTATGCCTGACTAAAGACTGATATATGAATATTTGACTATATTTTTACACCTATACTTGATGTATTTGCATGATATTTTATACCTTTGTTGTATATTTGGTACTTAATTTGCTTTAAGTGTGTTTATAAAGTATAATTGCCTTTATGGACTTAAAGGAGAAGAATTCAAGCAAAAACATGACACAAAATGAAGACTCAATGCATAGTCATACATTTACCCGTGCATTTCTCCCAAGTCATGCAGTTTTGCAATTTTTAGAGAATTTGGTGATGCACGGTCTTATGCATGGCTATGCATAAGATCGTGAATCAGCCAAAACCCTAGAATTCCATATATAAAGACATGAACGATGACTTGAGAAGGGAGCCAACTTTAGGAGGCGATTTCCAGACGTGGATTTCATTCTGCAAGAGTAATTTTAGTCTAGAGAAGCAAAAAACATGAAGATTTCTTCGAAAGATCCATCGGAATACAATATCAAGCCTCTACATCCGAAAATATTCAATAGAAGACAATTAGGGAGATTAAGGATTATGAACCCATTACTTTCAATTCATTTTTCTTTCTGTCTATGTTTGATTTCGTGTTCAATAATATATATCTAAATTTCCAGTTAGTATTTAGGTTAGATGAACCTTATGTTAATACTTTGATATGATTTGATTCTTTTATTAATGCAATTGGTTTGATTGAATATTGTGATCCAATTACTTATTTTATTTATGTTCTAGTAATCCATAATATTAGACCATAAGTTGATTTCATACGTAGCGACTGAGAAATCATAGGTTGAATAGATTCACTGTAATTGGAAGGAGTTGATTGCAACCCTAGAGATAGGAAGACATAAATCTTCCAAATTAGGGTCAAACCTAATAGAGAGATTCATAAAACGGCAGTGCAATCTTATAAAAATTAACCTGAGTAATTTGATTAGAAACCTTAGGATTAGTTATTAGTAGATTGAAGGTCGGCTACTAGCATACCATAGGAGTCTCCACGGTTTAATAATTCAATAAAACAATTGCATAAAAAATCAAATTTTAAGGGTTTAGGAGGATTCAAAACCTAGATACTAATTATCGATATCGATAATTTCCTAAGTGCTTTCTTAATTATTTGTTTAATTTCATTACCTATTTTATTTTACTTGCCTTAGTTTTAGTTTCTTTTTCATTAAAAACCTAAAATCAATCCTTAGTCTAAATAATATGGGAAGGGTAACTACTAGTATTCATCGTTTTCGCAGGATCAACTCATACTTACAAGTACTAGCTATAGCCACATTATGCACTTGCGGTTATTAAAATATTGAATGTCATAAAATAGGTCAATCAAAGATTCTAGGAAGAGAGTTTGGAGGAAAAAAAAGACATTAAAGACATGGTGATCGCGGCTCGTCGTTCGATCCTAAAATCGATCCTTAGAAACCGGTCAAAAATAATAAATACCAAGGATTGCAGTACAGGATGCAACTTTGGGTCGTCTCTCTCAATCGGAACCTAATGAAATGGACCTAAGCTAGCCTATATGTCACAAAGTACAAGCGAAATTAGCAAGAAAAAAGGGGGGTTTGATTTTTGAAAATATTAAAGAACTAAAATTCAATGCAAAAAGCATGTAAAAAGTATTTTTTTTGGGTTTTTGAAAATAGAAAATGAACATACTAAAACAAGTGATAAAAATCCTCTTGAAAATGAGCTTTGGCTATCACAGTTTAAAACTAAGTGTGAATGGTAAACCTTAAAGAGCTCTCTTTAAGTCTAGGGTTTTGATTAATGAACCTCATTTCTCAAGACCCCATTGAGCGCTTTTCAGCCTCAGAACCTTAAAGGATTCTTTAAGTCCGGGATCTTGATTAAGGAACCCCATTGCTCAAGATTCCGTTAAGCGCATCTTAGTTTGATGGGATTAGAAATTACTAAGTTTGAATGGTAAACCTTAAAGAACTCTCTTTAAGTTCAGGGTTTTGATTAATGAACCCCATTTCTCTAGACCCCATTGAGCGCTTTTCAGCCTCAGAATCTTAAATGACTCTTTAAGTCTAAGGTTTTAATCAAGGAACCCCATTGCTTAAAACCTTGTTAAAAACATCTTAGTGTGCGAAATGGACATGTTAATGCAAGTGGTCAATCGGATC
>JANKOE010011017.1:0-10449 GCA_026284465.1 Erythroxylum citrifolium | reverse complement strand
GTTATTATTATTATTTTATTTTCTTTTATTTTATTTTATTTTTACTTGTATTGTTATTTCGTCTTCTTCTTCTTATATGGGTTATTTGGAAGCAGTCTTTTATAATTAAGGGTAAGACTGCGTACTACTAGATCTCCCTAGATCCTGTGTGTTAGTGAGATTTCTACTAGGTGTTGTTATTGTTATATTCATATGTATTAAATGAAATGTTGATTTAAAATTTTGAAAAGTTCAAAGTGTTTAAATCTAAGTGGAAATTAAGCATTGACAATGTGAAGCATTTTCAGTGAGATCATTGTGGTGGGTTTTAAATTTTTGATAATCTATAGGGAAAGAGATTCTCTGGTGAATAACTCCATAATAAAATTTCATAAGAGTATGGTTTTATATAAGGAGGAATTTACAGTTTGGGATATTGTATAATGCGATATTTATTTCGTCTATAGTGATACCTAGTATATTGACTTACCTTTAATCGTTCTAATTAGATCAATTAGAAAGATTTCATATTAGGTATAAAATGATAAGTCTTTAAAAGAGTCAAAGTTAATGATTTAATGATGTGATGCTTTGTTGAAGCATACATTATCTATTATGTTTATAACTAAATTGAGTAGTAAAAGATTATCAGATATCCAAAAGTTTGTATATAATCTTACAATTCTATTGAAAAAATTGTTTGTTTCAATGAATACTTATAGGATAATGGTTCTCAAAATAAGTAGTGGGAGTAAGATGAAATTTGAAAAGTTCAAATCTTATGATAATATATCCAATTGGAATCAAAGCCTTTGTTGATACATTTGACATATAGTTGAAAGGCTATAAGATATTGAAAGATTCACTTTCATTATTAATTCAAAGAGTTTGTCTCAGTGATGATTGTGAATTTATCATGTTTATAAGAAGGTTTGTGGGATTATTTTTGTCCTCTTTAGTGGGAGTATGTAGAGACATATTGCTCATATAGAACAAAAAATTTAATTTTCAATTATTGAAAATATAATTGTCAAAGAACAACTCTTATTGGATATGAAAAGGTAACAACTTAATTATATGACGGAAGTTGTTTACATATTATAAGTCTAAGCACATAGATAATTTATTAAAGATGTTTAATATTTGTGATTTTTAATACTTATGAAGTATTAAAGATATTCATTATTCTATTTATAAGTTAATATTTGAGTTTAAGATTATATGAATAATAATTTTAGACACAAATGCTAATTACGATGTATTTTACTTGGAACAATATCATTCAAGATTGGAAAGGTTCTAATGTAGCAATAGTTGCTAATTAAGTCATAATACATTTTTCATTTAGTGGAAATGAATAATTGGATCGATAAGCTATTTAATGAACTTGATATAATTTCTTGCATTGCTTAAGACAGTAATGTACTGTAAAACATTAGAGTCATTGGGCACGTAAAAAAAGCTAAGGTCTCATTAAAGATCCAAGGACGTATTTAGTCAATTATTCTTAATTATGATGATAATTAGGATGGAAGTTGTAAGATTTAAGCAAGTGTCACTATAGAGAATATTGTAGAATTCTCTCATTAAGCCACTATCCTAGCAGTAGCATGATCGTCATATGGTGATATGGAATAAGATACTTAATCGATTGGCTTAGTGCAAGTAAGAGAATGTTGGTTTATGCCCTACAGTCAATCAGATAGTTATAGTTTAGTGACAAAATAATTTAAAGGTATTATTTATCTTATACATATTTAGATGTATATGGTGAAGTCAATGAGATAATTATACATTACAAATCAAATTATGATGAGATTATAATTATAAGATTCATATTACATTTATGTATTATCCCTAAATTGTTCTTATTCATTGTTCAATTAAAACTAGACATTAATAGAACGTAAAAAGACTACCACACATTATATTTTTCATTATGAAGGAAGTAGTCAATCTTATAGACTAAAGTATGGAGATACTTAAATAAACATATAGGTGCATGTTAGAGAATAAGTTTACTGAATTGACCCCGTATGAGAAATCCATTTGGAACATTACTTGTATGTTTATGGAAATTCTCATTCTAATGATTGTATAGCGATCATTTGACTTGAGATTTTCAAAGTTATCTTGCATAGAAATTATTATGTTTTGATACATCTTATGACCTATTCTAATTATAAGTAGTTCAGTCGGTAGTCACTAGATGTAACATGAACTATATGGAGGTAGTTAGTGATTAAGATAAGATTCATACCTCTAAATTAATTAGGGAAAATATTTTATTGTTCTTTATTAATATTGATTAAGGAAATCTTTGGCCTAGGTGAAATGACATTTTGTAAATAGTTTACAAATATCATTAATTGAATTAATAGCTAATGGTAGAAAACTAATATGATTGGACTCAAAATATTGTAGACATTAATTCCAAGTTTTATCTTCAATTAAAACATTGCATAATAAAATGATTGAATTATACAAAAAAAATTATGCATGAATAGGTTAGTTAAAAACCACTTTGACATTTCTAAATATTTGGGTGGTTATGATATGTTGCTAGGCACCAATCTTAATATATAGATATAAATTGTTTAATTAGATAATTAAAGATAAATTAAAGGAGTTTAATTTATCTGATCTTAAATATGATTTAGGATTATATTTGTATCCATCACCAACATATTTGAGAAACTAATGGGTCACACATAAAGGAGGGGTTGAAGAGAACAAAGACATTTTAATCAAGTTGGACTTGTTTGTAAATTTTGACAAACTTTATAATTAAATATGAGATATTTAATAAATAAGGATCAATATGAGATAATAGATCTTATTTCAGCATAATTGATAATTAATTAAAATTATTTGTAATTCTAATTAAAGTTTAACTGAGATTAGAATTTAATTTCAATTAAATTACTAAAATGGCCAAAACTTATTATAAATAGGCTTAAGTTTTAATGGAGCTAGCACTCATTACCTTACCCTCACTACAATAATCGCAGAGTCCTCTTAGTATGTTTTCTAGATACCGTTAGAGGCTAGACACTTTTGTGGTTCCAGTGGTTGAGATGGTTTAATTTTAGAGACAATTTAAAGGATACGACAATAATATAATTAAGATTCAGAATAAGGTACGAATTAAGATTCATGTTTTATTATGATTAATGTGTTAATCATTTTAATTATTCTGTTGTATGCAGGATTGAATCTGGTTCAGTCAGATTTTTCCATGGCTGAACGTGGTTGTCCGGATCCATGATCCTGATTGATTTCGGCTATTGAATACCTGCAAAACAACAAAGGCGCGCCGGGGGTTGGTGCCCGGGAGGCCCCTCCGACGCTCAAGTCAGTATTTGTGAGAGGAAAATAATCGTAGGAACAGAGAGGAGGCTAGGGTTTTCTGCCTCATACCTGAATCAAGGTGAAATTGTACCTTATATAGGAGGTTCCTGCTAGGTTTAGGTCAGAGTACGTAAGTGAGAGGTTGCCACTTACAAGTGGGCCGTGGATATGTGGACCTGGGCTTGGGCCCGGAATAGCCGACCCAACCATAAGCCCCCCTACTCCTCGAGTCTGACCGAAGAGAAGGGTCGAAGGAGTACATCAATATTGTGTGGCTCGTCTTTATGACAGCTTGTGATGGGTCGGTCGATTGGACGTAGACTTTGAATCAAAGCACTAAGTTTGATCGGTACTTATGACGTGTATCCACTGGTCGAGGAGTGCAAAGAATCTGCTTGGGGGTTGGTTCTGTCCATCCTGAGGAACTGCCACAGCGTTTGCGTCCCCGACGGGTCAGGTGATCCTTCGTTCGAAGATTATGCCGAGCCGATGCTTCCCTCGGAGCTCGACCTTTCAGTTAAGGAGGTAAGGGAGATTGCCAAGAGAGAGTGAGAGGCGTTACCGGATGAGCGGCTAGACCTTAGCTTAGACGAGGAGAAGGGGCGAGCTCATAGGGTTGTCTCCCCAGTTCTTAGCGTAGATCCTAATCCCATCTTGGTTGCTTTGTCGACCTCCTTTCCTGCCAATTCCGCAGCTGGTATCTCTTTTCCCAATGAGGGGCCCAAGTAATTTGTATTGCAGAACCCCTAAAGCTTATCTGGTCGGGCTTGTGATCAGAACAGAAATATAGAGAAATAAAAACTTCACTTTCAAATAGCAGGGGCGGTGATCGATCGATCGGGTTACAGTCGGTTGATTGATTAAATCGCGTTAAGGAGGGGCGATCGATCGGTGTATATCATGGTAGGGATCGATCGGTCGTTACCGTCCGGGCATAGTCTAGGTTTAATTATTACTTGACGATTCGCATCTTCTAGGCGTCGTTCAAAATCTGAGGCCCCCAAGATGCCACCAAAACCTTGAGGTCTCGAATTCGAGCCCCAAACACCCACATGGTTCACAGTTGTAGTTCGACTCGCTGCGCCAAAGGGGACAATACCTGGCCGGTGAGAATCCCGATCCGAACCAATTTCAATTACTTCATAAATGTTTCTTTTATTTCTTTTGAATGATTTGTGAGATTGTTATATGTTTGATGTATGAAAGTTTTATGATGAATTACGAATTGCGAAATGAAATGGTTTCTGAAAAGTTGCATGTTCATGAAAAACAAGTTTCTGAAATGTTGCCATTTGGGCAATCTATTTTCAAGTCATGAATTACATGTTATGTGGGTTTGTTTTGGTTCGTTCTGTATGTCAAGTGCACTTGTCTAAAGGCTTCTCCCGCTTGCCTGCTAGTGCCTTGGAGCTCCCTCGCGGACTCCTATAAGTTCACGGCTATGCAAAACCATTATGTGGGATTGCGTTAGTACGTTCTGTTCACGGCTACACAGGATCCTTAAGGGGAATGTGTAGTACGTTTCGTTACGGACTACCTAAACCATTCTAATGTGCTTATATGTTTATGATTTGTGAATAAGTTGAATTGTGTTATTTGTGATTTTGATTACTTGACAAAAATTTTGAGAAACATGTGTTTTATGATTCAATGAGTATTTTCAATGGAAATGAATTTGCTTATTATTCGTTATAAGCATGTTACCCACGAACTTTTAAAGCTCACCCCCACTCTCTTTCCCCAATTCAGGTGACGAGCAAGAGATCAAGTGAAAGTAAATCAAGGCATAAACCCGAATTTACATGTTTTGTGTTGTTTTGGAGTAATTTATGTAAAACAAAGTTGTAATTGCATTTTGAGCAATTATTATTCAAGTGTCTTGTGTAATTTGGGGATTTTGGAATATTAATGTATTGTGGCTTGAAATGCCATTAAAGTTTGTAAAACTCTTATTTTATGAGGTTAATGAAAAATGGACTTGTGTATAGACATGAAATGTAAATTTGAATATGGATGACTATGATGAATGTTGAGCATGAATGGTTCGTATATATGTATATATGTATATATACACATCAGTGAGGTATTATGGAAAATACACATAGGAATTTTGAATGATGAGATGTAGCTAAATGCGACAAGTCATATGAGCTGAGATTTAAGAATGGATGAAGGAAAAGTTGGAATTCAAATGGTTATGAAATGAGTTGGAGTTGAAAAATGACTTAACTATGGATGAGGTTAAGTTGGAATTAGGTGCACTTAAGAAAGTTAGCAAATTGAGGTGATGAATCTTGAACATGATCTATTGTTATATATATATATATATATATATATATATATATATATAGAAAGATAGGAATGTTATGAATGATGAGATGTTGAATATGAAGAGTCACATGAATTGAGGTTGAGAGTTTCATGAATTCCAATTGGTAGTTGAATTGTTATGAATGATGTTGTAATAGAGGAAGTGAAGTTGGGATACATTTCAAGTTTTTCATGAGGGTAAAATGTGTATTCTGCCTTTAAGGGAAATTCTGGAATTTTCTAGCTAGAATTGGTAAAAATTGTCTGCTTGGAAGTTGTAGATGATTTTTCTAGCTTTCTAACGCTATGAAGTTTGTAATTTTTGGATATTGGAGTGAAAAGATATGAGCATTATAAGTGAAGATTCTATATAGGAAGTTTAAACATGACAATCATGGTGAATGATGAGAATGTGTGTTTGTGATGAGTAATTTGAGTTGAATTTTGGGAGGTTAATGCACCCACATTGGTAATTGAATGTTTTAGGAGTGTTATTGCATTAGAAGAAGTGAAATTGGGAAGATTATGAGTGAATATGATGTTAGTTTGGATGTAGGAAGCATAGCAGAGGGTTTTGAGGGGTTTGGGGAACCCCTATGTCTGTTTAACGAACTTTAGGTCCATTTAACGGACCTTTACGGGTCAGAAAGGACCCCCAGGATCGCCCATGTCCGTTAAACGGACCTTCTCGGGTGAAAAGTGCTCCTAAGCCAGTCTATGTCCGTTAAACGGACATTCACGGGACAACTTCAGTAAATCACGATTTTTGACCCTTTTACAGATAGAATCTCGCTTTATGGTCTTCATGCAAGTTTTAGATCTGGAGTCTTCTTTCCAATGGTCTAAGAACGAACTCAATGTGACATTTGTGGTGAAAGTTATGGCAATCGCGCCAATACATGTTACTGTATGATTGAGGTTATAAACATATTGGATTCTTTTGGTCATAACTTCCTCATCCGACCTCCAAATGAGGTGATTCTTGAAGCAATGGATTCCTAAGCCATGTATCTATCTCTCCATGAAAATTTGTTTCTTTTGGTTTTGATTTGAAAATGTTTTACGAAAAGAAAATGTGGGATCAGTTGGGAGAGCATGATCAGGGTATGAACACCCTTTGTCTTTTTAAGCATATATTGAACTGTAGAGCTCCGATTGAGATCATTCTTTCTTCAAAACGAATTAGAGACTTAGAGTTATAATTTCTTTGAAGAAGTCAAATTGAAATTCTGGTTTGAAGATCTCCAAATTCTGTTCACAATTAGGAGAAATGAGTTTGAGCATGGTGACTGATTTGCATGGGCACACCATTGAACAAATTGTAAGTAAATTTTTGGGATGTTAGGAGAATGAAGATGAATTGATGATGGCTAATGAGGGTTCAATGCAATAGCTCTACAAGGATAATACGCTTATGTTTCATGTTTTCGCAAGAGTTGGATTCTGGAATCAAGCAGGATCCAACAGGTGAGTTTAATAGTTTTGCACCTCCAGTGGTCTCTAAAAGAAGGGTTACCATCTAAAAAAGCATTCAAACTCCTAGAAAGGACTTCCATATAGATAATGAACAGGAATGGGGATAAGGGGTCTTCTTGTCTTAGGCCTGACTTTCCTTTAAAAAATTTTGAGGGGGATCCATTGATCAAAATCAAATACGAAGGGGATGATATGCACTCTTTAATCCACTCAATGAATTTTCCAAGAAATCCCACAACTACTAGAACATTCATGAGAAACTCCCATTGTATGGAGTCATAGGTTTGTTGAAGGTCCACTTTGAAAGCACATCTCTTATGGTTATTGGACATATGGTAATTCCTAAGAATTTCTTGAGCTAGCAAAATGTTATCCCCTATTCAACGATTTTTAATGAAAGCACTTTAGTTTGGGCTAACAATAAAGGAGAGAGGGTCTCTCAGCCTATTAGTATTATTTTGGAAATCACATTATAAATAATATTACAGCAACAAATGGGTCTGTAATCTAACACTGTGAAAGGGTGATCCTTTTTTGGAATGAGGGAGATAAAAGTGGAATTGAGCTCTTTAAGAAGTTTCCCATGCTCAAAAAGGTTTTTTTATAACATCAGTAACATCCTCTCTAATAATATGCCAAGTTTGTTTAAAGAAAAATCCATTAAACCCATCTGGGTCCGGGGCCTTATTCGGATTGAGAGAATTGAAAGCCTCTCTTATCTCTTGTATTGAAACTTCAGCAATAAGGGAGTTAGAAAGACCATCTGGTCAAGAAAAATGGAAGAGATTTTCCACAAACTCTTTACAAGGGAGAAGGTGTAGCACCCCCTTATCGTAAGGTACACACCGGGACGCCCGAAGGTCATTCCGGTATATATCCTACGTTAAGGTTGAGCTACGTTCGATCACTTAAAAAGAATCATAAGAAAATCACAATATTTTAAATCCAACTTATTCCTCATTTCACTTCACAAAATCGATGACTACATTGTGTCTTTCACATTTTTCCTATGTACATAATCAAAAACCTAATACAAAAGTCCTACATCAAAGAGGATATGTATCAAATATATCTAAGCCATCCAAAAGTCCCAGCTGACCGACCTTTGAGCCATGACTTCACTTGCCAAATCACAATCTACACGGCAGTAAAGCCCCTCAGTAGTTAGAGTCGTCTCTCGATCTTGAAAAGACAACGTTGCAATTTTGATGAGTTTTGCGAACTCAAATGAGTGAACCATCATTGATGAATTCATCGGATCTTATACGCATATCACATTTTGCATAAATACTCATTTTAAGCATACATGTTAGTTCAGATACTCATAAATCATGGCATGTCACATAGTCATTCACTATCACCTTGCAAACCATTCATGATTTTCAGTCTTATAATATTATATGCATGAGACTCATTTTCATTCTTATTGTTGTGATTGAGTGTCCATCACTTACACAAATACTAGCCCATAGGGCTTAGTCAGAATATAGTTCACGGAGCATAACTCAACGTGCAGAATCAGAGATCACCGAGTAATGCTCTACGTGGAAGCGCTTCAAACTGGCTACTCAAGTCACAACGCCTTTATCTGAGCATGCGTTTTATGAAATGCATCACATATTGATCATGTCATATCACATAACAGACATAATGCCACACTGGATCAAAACACTTCCAATACGAGCCCAACTATTTTACCCCTCGGACTTCAAGTCCGAAATTCAGAATCAGATCACAACATTTTAATAATATGGAAGTTTAAACAAATCAAGACTATTCAGAATAGATCAATCCTAGGAAAACATCTAAATTGACTCACAAGTCGCTCTCGAAGCTAATGCCTGGAAGATCCGACAACGTCTGGAGGTTGACGTTCCAGTTACTCCTCTATAACAAATAATGTACATAATATCACAAGTTGCACAATCATAAGTATTCAATAATGCATATGCATGAAATGATGTATGTACAATGCATGTTCATGATAATCCCGGGTACTATCCAACACAAAATTGATCTCATTTGGATCAATAGGGCTCTAAAAATCATCAAAATACTGAAGTAAGTTCAGTGGATTAACACCAGTTCATATCCTTTAAGACCACACTCACCCAATCTTTTCACTCAATCTTTCTCCATTCATTTCAGATAGCTATGATTCTTGGTGGAGAAGTATATCAATGTCTTACAAATCTAATGGTTTAATAATCAGATCATTCGGATGTCTAGAGAAGAAGTTATGGCCAAAAGAATCCAACATGTTCATATCTTTACTCATATTGTACATGCCTTGGCTCAATTGCTATAACTCTCACTGCAGGTGTCAGATTAACTTTGTTTTTAGACTATTGGAAAGAGGACTTTTAGATCTACAACTTTCATGACGACCTTGAAGGTGAATTCTATCGTTTGAATTCTGTATCGTCTCACTTTCTTTTCGTTTTAGTTCCATCGTCTCATTTCCATCGTCTCATTTTCTTCCGTCTCATTTCTTCCATCTCATTTTCTACCATCTCATTTTCTTCCGTCTCTTTTCTTCTGTCTCATTTTCTTCCGTCTCATTTCTTCCGTCTCATTTTCTTCTGTCTCATTTCTTCCATCCCGTCTCATTTTCTTCTCCAGAATGTCTCCACTTATAAGGATCATAACTTTTGACTTCAATGTTCAAAATTTTCATACTATATACCGTTAAAAAGATAAAAGAAAGATATAAAACTTTCCAGAAGGTAACATTGCAAAAATCTATTTATATCAATCCAAAATTTTCCCCTAAATTCTGAAGATGAATTTCCCATTCATACACCAACATACTGCACCAAATTCTTAACTTCATGACAAGTTTTGAGAATCTTAGAGATGGAATTAAAATTCAATGTCCGCATATGAAATGTAACCATATATCTTTAGTTTAATCCAAATTAAGAATCGTCTTGTTTGGATAACTAAAGAAAAAGTTATGACTAACAGACTAAAGCATACTCAGCGAACATTTTCCATATTTTCAACCCTTCAATATTTTACAACACTCAAACACTCATAATCTTTCAAAACACTAAATTAACACTATAACCAGATTTTTCATTCCCAACAACACAGTAATTTATGAGAAAACACATAAATGCCATTTTTCAATGCAGATGATAGTAACTTATCAAATTTATTTCATAAATCCCCAATTCTAAAGGATTTATCACCACTTACCTGCTGAAAACTCCAAAATCTTCAAGCCATAAACTCCACACAATTTTCGTACTTCTGTTAGCCCCGAATTTCTTTTATGTTAATTAAGCATGATTAGCTTAATTAAGCATGATTAGTGTTAGTATTTAATTA
>JANKOE010010992.1:0-10451 GCA_026284465.1 Erythroxylum citrifolium | reverse complement strand
TCTGCTTTTGCATCTTCTGCTTTTGCAACGTCTGCTTTTGCATCTTCTGCTTTTGCATCTTCTGCTTTTGCAACGTCTGCTTTTCCATCTTTCTCTTTGTTTATCATCAAAACGTTAATCGATACGTAAAGTCAGTTTTGACTTAACAATCCTCACACTTAAGCTTTTGTTTGTCCTCAAACAAATCATAATAAAAAATATAAATCTTGCAAAATCAATTCCTCATCAATCTCAATGTGTCCATTTATACTTTAAATCATCCTATTCCATTGAATCAAATTAACATACAAGTAGAATCCAAGTTATCCTAAAATTAAATTCCTAAGTCAATATTATTAGTAATCACATCAACAATGGCAATGAAATCAAAAACATATATCTTTACACCCTCACCAAGATCAATGTACTCAAGTGTTTAAGGTGAAAAACATCAAAACTCTCAATTAATGTATAGTAAAATTCTTACCATATGCTTTGACACGACCCGCCTTTTTGGGTCGTGTTGGCACTAGGGAATGGGTAGGCTTAATGCCACCAAAACCCGTAGTAACCCTAACTTTTCTACATCCTTATACGTGCTTAATAGGTTGTACAAAGTAAGGATCCCAAACTACAATTATCACATACATTCTCTACTTATCATCAACCGACATCATTCTCAATAACATAGCATATCCTTACAAGTTTTATGTACATATGACTATGACAAACCATGGAGCAGCTATAAGCGTTTACACTATCATCTCTTGTATGATCTGCTACTCTCCTGAAATGATCATAGTGAGGGGTGAGTCTATAATGCCACTCAGTGAGTTATAAACATACTACCATGCTTGTGAGGCTAGGTAATACAAGGCTAGCTTCACAAGAATGGTCTATGACATTATGAGAAACAATATATGTCATCAATTGATACACAGGTAGTAATCTCAAATGCGGCAATAACGTGACTACAATAATAAAGCTCAATATGAATTGTTCAAAGAAAACATGAATCTGGTTTCTGAATTCTTTTCTGGGTTCTGGGTTCTGGGTTCTGGGTTCTTTCTGAATTCTGGGTTCTTTCTAAATTCTGGGTTTCTTTATGAGTTCTGGTTACTATAGGATTCCTAATTATGAGCTTTCTCATTTATGAGTTCTGATTCTTTCTGAATTTCTTAGGAAGAGACAGAGGCATGTTAGTACGACATATCTCCCTTTTTCTGATTCTAGACAAGGTTGGCCTAACCCTGCCCTTGGAGGCCTACCCTCTCCAGGTAGGACCCGGATCTAACCCATTACCGGCGAGTTACTTATGTGCACATGGTCTGATAATATACTCCATCAGTTGGGTATCACGTGACCTCATCAATCATGGCTAACAAGAAAAACATGATTCGTCAAAGAATTGCAATTAATAGGTTCAACATAACAAGGAAACCAGAGGATGCAAAGAATCTGAATATCATCTAGTCAATCTAGCAGACAACATGCTAGACTCAATGACATGCAGTCATTTATCAAATAAGTCATACAGATTCAAGAACAATTTAACAAGCCACAAGATCTAAAAAAAAAGATTACTATACAAGTATAGTAGCATGATTATACTCACCTCAACTATCTCAGGAGTTCTGATCTTTTTTCTAATTTTCTTGAACTTGAGAGGTACTAGGTTTGACTTCTAGTTCTATTCCTCGTCTGCTTTCACAAGCTATTGGGTAACATGCATAAAAATTACATATTACATATACCAGCATTAGTCATTCTTACATAAATCTCATTTTTAACATATATCATTATAAATTTATATTTTCTTCTATAATGGTGAAATTGGTTTCAAGCTAAATTTTCCATGAAATTAGGAGTCTTGGACTTCATTATGTCTAAACTTAGCTCACAATTTCGAGTACCTAATTCTTTATGCCTTGATTAGCTTAATCATACTTGAACCTATTCGGTTTCACTAATTCATCCGCGTAAGTCTCATTTGCAAAGGCATAATTTTTCTATATAGGTTCAATGTTTTTCAAAATTTCCATACCTCTAGTTAACACATAAATTTACATTTTTTTTCCTTTATGACCATTTTCTAATTCGGTCCTTAAGGCTTCCAAATATCCCATTTACTGTCAGCCTTAATATTCTGTCATGAGTTGGACCTTTCCCGACTAAAATCATTATAACTTATTCATTTCTTATCCAATTGAGGTGATTCAAATTTTTATTTTCAATAGACTCATATGGCTATCACATATCCAAATACGGCTAAAAAATGATGTAATTTGGATTTATTGTGATTTTTATAATGCTGTACTGTTTCCGTTCTCTTTTATGTCATTAAGGTCAGTAACACCCTTCACTTATTTAGCCATTTCTCACTGGATACTCATCCAATTAAAATTCCCTTTATACAGCACTTAGATGACACATTTTCCAGCATTTCATAATAAGAACTCATCATCCAATTATGACTCTAAAGTCCTCAAACAATTAACTTTCATTTCATGTTTCAATCCCGCTGGTATTCCGAACCAGTTTTAATTCGGGACTTATATATCATTTGTTTCGCTCACCCTAAATTCTTAAAACAAATTTAGGGATATAGTAGACACCTATATCTACAACTTTCAAGTTTTTAGTTTCTCCAAATTCACATGGTAAATAGCTCAAAAAATGTATAAAAAGGACCTACGAATCTGCCTCCCTTGGCAGCTTTGAACTCCAAAACCCTAGGTTTTGGTTTAGCCCCAAATCACTATAAAAAGTGAAAATTTTCTCATGTTAATTTGTCATTAGACATCAAAGACTAAAAATCCATCATCAAAATCATCAAACCCATAAATTTCATCAAATGGGTTTCATAGTTATGGCAAAAGAAAGTGAGAAACTAAATTCCAATCGGTAGAATCAAGTGTCGGGATCGAGGCTTACCGTTTTATATCGATTGATCGGCTTGATTCTCCTTCACATTCTTGTTACAAAGCTTGAAAATTTTGAGAGAGGAGCTTTCATTGTTCAGCCGCGTGAGGGAGGAGGAAGATAAGAGTTTTGTCTTATTTGAGTTTCTTTTCTAAGCCACTTTGTTCATTATTTACAAAAATGCCCCTCTTGTACTGGTTCTTTAAAATCTGCTTGTACAAATTCCTGTAACAACCGAAAAAGTGTCAAACATCATTAATTTGATGTCCCCAAAAATTATAATTCATTTTCATGGTTTTAATACCATTAGTCTCAAATATCGATTTTTTTCGGTGTACCGGGTAAATCAGATACCGGGTGTTACAAAAAGCAACCTCAAAAACCCACTGTTGTAGCTAGTGTTGTTGACACTAAGTCTGATGGTGATATATTATCAGTTACCTCTTCTGAGAAAAGGAGTACAACTGAGTGGATTTTAGATTCTGGTTGTACCTACTACTTGGTCTTCTCACAGAGACTAGTTCTCCACCTATGAACCTATTAACTGTGAAGTTTTCTTGATAGGAAATGATGCTCAGTACAAGGTTATTGGCATAGTTAGTGTACAGAACAAGACCTACGATAGTTGTATCGAGACATTAACCAATGTGTGACATATTCCCGATTTGAAACGTAACCTGATTTCCCTAGGTACCCTTGAGTCACTTGGTTGTAAGTATTCAGCTGAAGGTGGAGTTTTGAAGGCCATTTAAATGTGCCCTAGTCATTATGAAAGGTAATAGGCTTGGTAGCCTTTATGTCTTGCAAAGTTCGACTGTCATAGGTTCAACCGCTATGTCCACATCTTCATTGTTTGATAGTGATCTCACTCATCTATGTCATATGCGCTTAGGCTATATGAGTGAGAAAGGTGTGAATTTGCTGAGCAAGAAAGGTATTTTTGGTGCTGGTACCAATAAATTGGAATTTTGTGAGTATTGTGTCTTTGGTCAGCAGAAAAAGGTAAGATTCTCCACTGCTACATATCGTACCAAAGGTGTCCTTGATTACATTCATTCAGATATTTGAGAACCTTCTAAAGTTCCCTCTATTAGAGGGAAATGTTATATAATGACCTTAATTGATGAATTCTCCCACAAGGTTTGGGTTTATTTCTTGAGGCATAAAAATGAAGCTTTTCTTACTTTTAAGAAGTGGAAAGCCTTTGTTGAGAACCAAATTGGGAAAAAGGTGAAGAAGCTCATAATAGACAATGGATTAGAGTTCTATGAAACATATTTTAGTGAATTATGCTCTTAAGTTGGAATTTCTAGACACAATACAATGGTTGGTAAGCCCCAGCAAACCGATGTTGTGGAACAAATGAACAGGACCCTACTTGAGAGAGCTCGTTGTATGCTCTCTAATGCTGATTTATGGCATCGAAGTGATCTTTAGTGTGAAGTAGTTTCTACAGCATGTTATTTGGCCAATCGCTCCCCACATTCATCTCTTGATTTTTGAATTTCAGAGGAAGTTTGATAAGGTAATCCTATTGACTACTCTAATTTAAGAGTTTTTGGATGTCCTGCTTATACACATGATAATGATGGCAAACTAGCACCTAAAGCTAAAAGTGAATATTTCTTGGTTATGCTTCTGAATCAAAAGGATATTGTTTATGGTGTACTGGCCCTGAGTCACATGAAATCATCCTTATCAGAGATGTGATGTTTAATGAAAATGTTTTACTTTCTTCTAGAAAAGATTACGGTTCTACTACTGGTACAGGTGGTTAGCAGGATACTAATGAGAAGGTGGAGTTAGAGGTGAGATCGTCACCTCCTCCCAATGTCGATGCTCTTAGTTTCTCTGTTACTCAGTCTAGCGATGTTGATGACATTCATGATGTCTCTAATACCACCACTCCTATTCCGCCTCAACAGGAGCATTCTATCGCCCAAAATCATCCAAGGAAAATTATCTGGAAGCCTGCTAGATACACTGACAATGATGACCACTTGGTTGCTTATGCACTCTCAGTTGCACAAGAATTTCTTGAAGGTATCGAACCTTTCTCTTATTCTGAAGCTATTTCTTGTGTTGATTCATCTAAGTGGATAGTAACAATGAATGAAGAAATTGAAAGTTTCCATAACAACGATACTTGGGATTTATGTGAGCTTCCTAAAGGTAAGTGACCATTGAGTTGTAAATGGATTTATAAGAAGAAAGATGGCATCCCCGAGGTTGAAGAATCAAGGTGGAAAGAACGTTTGGTTGTTTGTGGTTTTGAACAAAAGGAAGGTATTGATTTTAATGAAATTTTCTCTCCTATTATTCATCATACCTCCATTTGTGTGCTTTTTTCTTTTATTGCTTTGTTTAGTTTGGAGTTGGAGCAACTTGATGTGAAAACTGCTTTTCTACATTGGAGAACTCAAGGAAGAAATCTACATGAAACACCCTGAGGGTTTTGTTGTTCCTAGTAAGGAGCATTGTGTTTGTCGCTTAAAGAAATCTCTTTATCGGCTTAAGCAAGCTCCAAGGCAGTGGGTACAAAAGGTTCGATACCTTTATGATCGGGCAATTATTTATTAGATGTGCGTCTATTTTTGACAATATGCATATGGATCTTTCGTATACTTATTGTTATATATCGATGATATGCTCATTGCTTCTCGTAACAAGTCTTTGATTGACAATTTGAAATCTCAACTTAGTAAAGAGTTTGAAATAAAAGACTTTGGTATGACAAAAAAGATTCTCGATATGGAGATACAAAAGGATCGACAGACTAGGAAGTTGTTTTATCTCAAAAGAACTATATACAGAAAATTCTTGATAGATTTAACATAAGCTCTTATAAGCCCGTCTCGATGCCTCTTGCCACTCATTTCAAGTTGTCATCTAATCTTTGTCCAAAGACGGAGGAAGAAACAAAACGTATGTCGAACATTCCATATTCCAATGTTGTTGGTAGTCTTATGTATGCCATGGTTTGCACTAGACCTAATCTGGCATATGCGGTTAGCATGGTGAGTTGTTTTATACACAATCTTGGCAAGGTTCATTGGGATCTTGTCAAATGGATCATTTGATATTTAAAGGGTTCTTTTGATCTTGGCTTGGTATTTGATAGAAGCAAGGTAACATCTAATAATGTTGTCAATTTTTTGGACTCTGATTACAATGGTGACTTCGATAGACGGAGGTCTCTTTCTAATTACATCTTCACTTTGTCTTTCGGTTTTATCAGTTGGAAAGTATCACTGCATTATATAACAACTTTGTCTACTACAAAGGCAGAGTATATTGCAGCTATAGAAGGTATGAAGGAGGCTATTTGTGATGGATCCCGTA
This sequence comes from Erythroxylum citrifolium, assembly GCA_026284465.1. Taxonomy (NCBI): domain Eukaryota; kingdom Viridiplantae; phylum Streptophyta; class Magnoliopsida; order Malpighiales; family Erythroxylaceae; genus Erythroxylum; species Erythroxylum citrifolium. The sequence goes on along the minus strand of JANKOE010010992.1, from coordinate 4,208 downwards.
TCCGAAATCTAGATCTCGATCCGAAAACGATTCATAGCATACATGTTGGGCACCGCTTGACTCTGGAATCCAACGCTTGCGAAAACATGAAACGTGATGTTCTTCATTACTCATTATTATTATTATTATTATTCCAACACTCTTCAGAATCATGAAACACGTACGTCTTATCCTGTAGGGTGAATTCATTTAACCCTTATAAAGCATGAGCTTACTCCTTAAACAGGGCCCAACAATCGATCCGAAATCAAATTTATGTAACCCTCATAAAGCCTAAGTGGGTTTCCTTGTTAGGGTTACTTTAAAGTACCCCCATTAGCCATCATCAGTTCACATTGTTCACATAACATCTCAAGCCACAAAGGTAGAGTCACACAACGGACTCACAAAAATCACAATTGACTTCTTCCAAATGGTAGCTCTTAGTCTCTAGTTCATTTAGAAACAAGAATTGACTTAATCGGAGCTCTATAACTCAAGATATGCTTTAAAATCCCAAATATGTTCATAGCCCAATTATGCTCTCCCAACTGACCCCTTACTTTCAATCAATCAAAATTTTTCAATTCGAAACAATGGCTATAAATTTTTATGGAGAGGTAGGGGAATGTGTTATAAATCTAACGCCTCAAGAATCACCTCAATCGGAGGTTGGGCGAAAGAGTTATGGCTCAACGAATCCAACATGTTCATGTCCTGATTTCTATTGAACATACTTTGGCACAAACGCCATAACTCTCATTATAGATGTATGATTGACTTAGTTTTTGGACAGTTGGAAAGTAGACATCCAGGGCTACAACTTTCATGAAGACCAAAATTTGAAATTCTGTTGTTAAGAGGGTCAAAATACACGGACCGTGTGAAATCACACAATCAGGCTGTGCAACCTTCGGGTGAAATTGTGTCCCTGCGCCCAGAAAAACACGGCCTATGTGAATTCACACGGGCAGACCTTGTAACCTTCGAGTGACACAAAATTTTCACCCTCCAAGACCCCTCCAAAGGGTCCTAAACCTATCCTAACATTCCCTTTACTCATAACTTACCAAAATCAACTTTTTCTAGTCCGATATCATTTCATATACGTTAATGGTTCGGGAATTTCGTCCACTTCAACATCCTAACTTGAAATGATCATAACTTACAACTCCAATATTGAAAAATTGTAAACTTGGAATCGTTGGAAAGCTAAAAGGCCAAGCTACAACTTCTATGAAGACAACTTGGTCAAAGTCTACCTTAATCAATACAGTTTTCCCTTGGCAAACAGCATACACATTTTATCCTCATGCAAAACTTACAATTTATCCTAACTTCACTTTCTCTATTACAGCTTCATTCAAAACAATTTAACTTCCCATTGGAATTCATCCAACACTCAGCCTCAATTCATATAACTTCTTATATTCAAAAACATCTCATCATTCATCAAAATCCTATCTTGCTTTTCCATAATATTTCACTGATATGTATATACATATATACATATACCAACCATTCATGCTCAACATTCATCATAGTCATCCATATACAAATTTACATTTCAAAACCATACACAATTCCATATTTCATTAACCTCATAAAATAAAAGTTTTACAAACTTCAATGGCATTTCATGCCACAATGCGTTAGTGTTCCAAAAATCCCAAATAACACAAGACGCTTGAATAAAAATTGCTCACAATGCAATTACAGCTTTGTTTTACATAATTACTCCAAAACAACACAAAACATGAAAATTCAGGTTATGTCTTGATTCACTTTTACTTGATCTCTTGCTCATCACCTGAATTGGGAAAAGAGAGTAGGGGTGAGCTTTAACAGCCCGTGGGTAATACGTTTATAACCAATAAACAAGCAAAAACCATTGAAATAGTTATTTCCATTGTAAAACTCACTTTGAAATCCATGTAACACATATTTCTCAAATTGACAACTTATTAAGCAATTCATAAACTTCATAAATCATGATTCAATGCATCAAAACACATTTGATGATATTTTTGCTTCAAAGCATACTACTCAATTTCATCATATCTTAAACATCAAAATGCAAATGCACACACAGTTGGCTCGAAGGTTCCGTGAACAAAACAAAGAAACCAAAGTTTACTCCGTAAACGAAACGAGTCCACTTTTCAAATCTCGTGGGCTACAAGCGGGTAGCCGGGAAAAGGCTTAACGTCGACGTACATGTGACTAACGAAACGGTTCCTCTCTCGCCCAAACACAATCAAATCTCATACTTAATTCAATCATTCTCATGCTTTTTCTTTATACAAAATGCCATGACTCAATTCAATGGCATAACATGATCACACACAATTCAATGGTTTTATCACAAAGTCATGCATCACAATGAAATTTTCACATCACAACATGTAGCAATTTTTCAAATCAATCAAAACAATAAAGCAACATTTAATTGAAATCCTTGAAATCATTTTATTCTCTTGGTTCAAAAGCAAACATTAGTGGCTCATTACTTAAATTATAAATATGAAACCCACCTTATTTTCTTGCTTAATACTTGTCCAAAGCCTCTACTCTTGCCTTTTCTTCTCTTCCTTGATTTCCTTAAACAATGACAAATTTCCAAATCAATGGACATTCTAATTGGATAACCCATAACACTTAATCACCAAAATTGATCTTAGAATTCATAAACTCATACCATTCTTAAGCTATCTAAACCAACACCCTTTCAAAATCTAACAAATCAAAAATCCTCTTACCTTGATTCCTTTACCAAATGAGAAGTTTCTTGGCTCATAAAGAATCCCTCATCTTCTTCCACCTTTTTCCTTCTTGAACCAACTCAAAATCCCTTCTTGAAAACCAAGAAAAATCAAACCGTAACCTTTTTCTTCTTTCTTCTTTCTTTCCTCCCTCCATCGAACTCTCCCTCTTTCTCTCTCAATTTTTGTTCTTTTTCCTTCTAATTTTCGTGCATTCTCCTTCCCTAAAGCCAACCCACATGTCTTATTTACCATAATGCCATTAGTGGGTGAAAAATGACCCATTTACCCCTACATATAAGCCTTATAACTTAAAAGCTTAAGTGTTCATCCTAAAATGCCCTCATGAAATCTTACCACCTTAATTCAATTTAATCCATGTCATATGGTCTTACTCAAATTAACATGCTAATTAACTCCCATTAATATGCTAATTAATTCCACAAAAATACTCCATTAAGACCTTAAGATTCATTTCAATCATGCTTAACTCCTTCCAAAAATCATAACCTTTTTCTAATCATGTAATTGAAGGAATTTGGTAACAATTCCTTCTAGAAAAATGTTCCTCATTGTCTCACTTTTCTAATGACATCAAAATCATTCAATTTGGTTCCATAATCTAACAGTTATACACCAAACATTTTCGGACTGTTCTTATACTGAAACAATATTATGTGCTCAACTTCTATCCAAAAATTGACATTTTTAGAGACCGAATTAGAGCTCAATTTCATCAAACAATTTGTAGCCTTATCTCTCTAATTTAATCTAAATCAAGAATCATCTCATTTGGGTGACTAGAGCAAAAGTTACGGTTAAAACAACGAAGCATACTCAATGAACATGTTCATTTTCCAGCTTTTAACTTCCATCATATCACATATTACCCATCTTGTACCTAAACCATCTTTGCCATTTCATTTCAAATTCAAAAATTCTCCTTTTCTTTACACATGAATAATTGTCAACAATTGCTCAATTAATCGAAAAGTCCGGGGTCCAACAGTAGAGGGGTAAGGTGAGAGTGCTAGCCCTTGTAAAGCATACACTTATTTATAATATGGTTTGAATCTTTCGATAGTTTAATTGAATTATAATTGAAATATTATAACTATAATTTCAATTATAATTTAGTTATAATTATTACTAATTCTAATTAAATACTACTTCGGTTCAAACAACATTTAATATCTAATATTAGTCTTTATTTATCAAATATTTTATATTTTACTTTAAAAATTTTCAAACTTTACAATCAAGTCTAATTTGAATAAACTAGCTTTTCTATCTTCAACATTCTTTGTATATGATTAATACATTCTTAAATATATTAGCAATAGATTAAAATTATAATCTTAAAATACATTTGGTTCTGCCGGATTCTGGTCGAGCGGTACGTTGCCGTTCGGGTCCATCGATTGGCAACCTCCTGTGATGATCTTCACGTAGAAAACACCTGCAATA
>JANKOE010010982.1:0-10452 GCA_026284465.1 Erythroxylum citrifolium | reverse complement strand
AATCTGCAGCCTTTCTTGCTGATTCTTGTTGGATTATTGATTCCAACGACTTCAAGGTTTTCCATTGCACGTCAACCGAGGATGATGGATCTTGGCCGACCCCGTTCGCGCCCTCGTACGAGCCTGTTGAGGCAGCGTAGGCAGGCTGACCGGATGCGGAAGATATGGAGTTTGAATGTTGGTGCATCAGCCGGCGCTCGTGTGTGTACTGGTTGTGGTACTGCGCGTGGCCCATGGTGGCGGACGGTGGCTGGATGGGCGGCAGCTGCTGTTGAGACATCATAGGAGCAGGAGGAGCAGAAACCACGGCACCATTGCTGTCGGCGGCAGCGGCGGCGGCAGCGCCTTCCCTGGTCATATCGACTTCGACCGACACTGCCTGAGACGCGGCTGGGTACCTTCCAGCGCCACCTCTGTACTCGGAAGCAATATCCCTGGACTCGTCCTGGAAGCCGACCTGCCAATCCTCACCTGGCGGGATGACATTGGTGTCGCGGACCTGTGTATCGATGAAGTTCAGGCGCACGCCTCTCTTGCAAAACCTGTTGGACTTGCGGCAGTTGTGACATGTGGGCAGGGTCTCGTCGCACTTCAGGTGGCGCTCCCTGCAGGTCAGGCAGCCGGTGCGGACACGCTTCGCCTTCTGAGTGCTCGGTGCGGAGGCCGGCGTGGCTTCGGACTGAGAGTTGTTGCCCTCAGGCGTGCTGCTGCTTTCCTTCGGCGAAGACATGTTGTCGTCGTTGATGCGCAGCTTGGATGTCTGGTCCTCTAGTCGGGTCCTCGCCGACGTGGGCGTCTCTGGTCCTCCCCAGGCGTCCGATCCACCCTGGTTTCCGGCCGAGGGTCCATCAAGAGAGCTGCGTGCGGAGTGCGACTGGGCCAGCTGCGCAGTATGGGCAGCTGACGCCAGTTGGGGGTCGATTGATGACGCCACGGTGAAGGTCCGCGGTGTTTGATGTACGTGTGTGTATGCGTACGTGTGCGTGTGGGCAGCGCAGAGAATTGAACACCAGGTTCGCGGCAGCAGAGTGCAATCGCTTGTTGCACAAGCAGGTTGAAGTGAGACAGGCGGTCGCCGTGCGATGTCACCAGTTTCCGGTATCAAGAGTTGCTGTCGTGTCTGTCTGAGGATCTGTGGTCACTCGGCGCCTGTATAGCACTTTTGTTCTTTCACTCCCTCTCTTTTTGCCTTGATCTAGAGTCACAATCAGCCTCGAGCCGCGGACACGAGATGGAGGCTCTGATGACGTTTGCCGACACGGAGCGGCCGCGAATGGCAGCGCAGCATGCGGTTTCGACACGCAGACACAGGGCACCGGACCACGCAAGACACCATGTCGCAAACAGCGGTGGCAAAAAGCGCGCAGGCAGGCCGCAGCCTTTCCCGCGATGCGCGACGGCGCTGGTCCCGGTGCACTGCGTCGATCAAGGAAGGGGAGACTGAGGACATACCGGGCAGCACTGGCGTCAGTACTTCGGTTTCCCACACTGCGGGCAACGGCCGCGGAGGAGGCAGCAATCGGGCAGCGGCAGGAGCAGCAAGCAAAAACGGCAGCAGCGAAAGAGCAGCCGACGGGGAGCGTGGAGGGGAAGTTGAGGCGACGCTCAAGAACAGGCCGGCACCAGCTTCTTTTTCTCTCTCTCCCGCGCTCACCGGCCTCCCAGGCCGCAGGCGGCCACCACCACCGCCGCTGCTAGCACCAGCACCACCACCAGCACCACCAGCACCACCACCACCACGCCCGCGATAGTATTTCGTGTTCACACACGCATGCACACACATACACACGCCCTCGCACTCAATCTCGCACAAACATACGTACTCGTCCATGCGCCGTCGCCAGCCCTTGTCAGAACCACGGCCCACATCCGTCGCAGGCTGCACACGCTGCATGCTGCATGGTCAGCTCCGTTTCCTGCGACTCGCACGCACGCGCAGACCCATCCATCCCAACGGTCTGGTGCCTTCTGCCAATACCACGATTCCAGTAGTGCGTGTGTACCAGGCAAGCGGAGCATCGTGTTTCCCGGCGGCATCTTTTTAGATCGCTCGTCGCAGCGTGCGCCGTCCCGGGTCTACTGCGGGCTGGGCCTCGACCGACCTCTGTCGATCTAGCGCTACTTTCCGAAGTCAGACCTGAACTTCTGCATCCCCACTCCCACTTTCTCACACACGCTCAATTTCTCCAGGCTTCCCCTGCTGAGCAGTCGAACCAGCTCGTTTCTCAAGACAAGCTGCTCCCCTGCAAGCTGCCATCTCGCCATCGGACTACTTTTCATTTCCTTGGTGGTTTTCTGGCCATCGAGTTCTAAATTTTGCTCGCGGAGATCACACCGTATCTCTGCGTGCTAGTACTGTGACTACGACCATCGCTTGGCCGCGCTTGTCCGGTCAGTCGAGCTTTTCCCGTCAATTGAACCGATTGGCGCACCGTTCACCTCTTCCCCCAGAAGTCTGGATTCTTCCTGGGCCGCATCGAGATTGTCTTCAAACTCGCACCAGCTGCCAATCTGCGTCCGAGCTCACCTGCGATCGCACACTGCCACGCTACAGATCGCCCCGGCGTGGCGGAAAGGACTCGCTGCGTTGGATTTTCCTTGACCGACCTAATCTTGCCGTTCGTCTAGATCGGTCCCAGGCACGCTGTACATCGAGCCCCTAGCCGCGACAGGTAGACAGTGCCCGTCGATCGCGTCCCGAGGTTTTCCCGATCGGGTAACTGGTTGCTCGTTTCACAGATCCCTATCGAGCACGTTATCAACCGAGGCTTCTCAGCCCAGCCATAGGGAAAGAGCTTCTCGGGGAAACAGAGATGGCGGCGGCGGCAGAGACTCTTAAGCTTTATCGACTGCCGTGAGACCAGGCGAGGCGTGACGCTTCTTCAAGAAGCCGCAGTAGCAGGTTGGTTGACACTTGACAGCAAACCCAACAGGTCAGAGACCGGGCGTCTCCCAGGGAAGCGGCGATCAGACTACACTCCATCCAGACCCCAAGATGGCCGAAAACTCACTTTTTCCTCACATCCCTGGCCCAAAGCGTACTCACCCGGCTCTCGAATTGCTCGAACGGGCCCATCCCCCAGAGCAGGCCGCCGCCATTTTCGAGGAAAAAGTACGACGGAAGCCTCTTCTGCTGCTGCCCGGCGATCCCGATCCGGAATCAAAGGACGCCAGAGCCGCCCGAAGGAGAAAGCGGCTTCGCAAGCAGGAGCACCGGCTGCGCAAGCAGAAGCCGCGGCCCCTGAGCGCCAAACAGCGCCGCAAGCTGTGCATCCACGCCATCCCCTCCGACGACCTATCACGTCGCTGGACCTCCTATCTGCCGCTGCGCGAGCTGTGGTGGGGCTACATCAGGGACATCCTGGACGTTGGCGGCGGCGGCAGTGGTGATAATGGTGGTAGTGGGAAGGACCCTTCGCGCGACGTCAGCTACGTGACCGGCATGTCGGTCGGTCCGAGACTGGCCGCCGCCGACTTCCACGGTGCGGAGCTGTGCGTCGTACGCAGCAACTGCGTTTCGCGCGTTGGTGTCGCCGGCATCGTGCTCAAGGACACCAAGTTCACCTTCGAAATGATCACGCCGCGCAATGAGCTGAAGACGGTGCCGAAGGCCCGCACCGTCTTCCGCTTCGAGGTGCCTAGAGGGCCTCTGAAGGGCAATGCGGGCTTGAAGGATGTGCCGACGGAGGAATTTGGTAGTGGTGAGGTCGACACGGAGATGGCGAATGACCGGACGGAAGACCTTAAGCCTTTCGTGTTCGAGCTTCATGGTAGCCAGTTCGAGGTCAGGGCCGCCGATCGGGCGACTAAGAAGTTCAAGGCGAAGCGGATGGAGTACCTCTGAAATGCAACCCAGTGAACAAAGGCAGATGATCGTCAGAGATCCTGATCTTGTATGTCCATTGCTTCGTAGTTGCATGTACTTATACACACCGACATATGTCGATACGCATTGATGACTCTATATATTGTACATTGGCTTTCTCGCATTCCGAAACTCCTGGCGCTGGAAAAGGACACTAGAGTCCGCAACGGAAAGGACCGACTCGCGAAAGAACGCCTAAACTTCAAAGTACGCGCTCATTGTGATCCTTCTCCGTCGTTCTCTCGGGTGTGTTCCGCGTCCTGCCTGGCGTGTCTCGCTCTTCTGCCTCTACCCTCCGCCCACTCCGGATTCCTCCAAAGGATATTGTCGAGCAGGCGGACGGGCTTCTCGTCGGCGCCCTCGCCAAGCTCCTCACCCTCGGCCGGCTCTTCGAGCGGTAGCATGACGATGGTGCCGCTGAGCACGACCGTCTTGGCGTCGCTGACGTACTCGATCTCGCGCATGTCGTGGAAACCGGCCATGGAGATGTACTCGACCTCGAAACGGGCACGCTCAGCAGGCGGCAGGGCGCGCTGGCGGTCCACCTCATCGCGGAAGACTTGCATCGCGGCGCCGACCACCTTCTCGCGGTGCGTCTCGCCACTCATGATCGCGGCCTCGGCGGCCTTCAGCGCTCGGCTCAGCACCACGCCGACGCGGCGCCGGCGTGCGCCCAGATAGACATTGCGCGAGCTGAGCGCGACCCCGTCGGCGGCGCGCTCGATGGGCACCGCGCGGATGTCGACGTCGAGCATAAAGTCACGCACCATCCGGTTGATCACGGACAGCTGCTGCACGTCCTTCTGGCCGAAGTAGGCAGCATCGGGCCGCACCAGGTTAAACAGCTTCATCACCACCGTTGACACGCCGCGGAAGAAAGTCGGGCGGGCGGCGCCCTCAAGGATCTGCGTCAGCGACGGGTCCACCACAACGTAGGACTGCTGGTCGGCCGGGAGCTGGCCTCCCGTGTAGCCGGGGTACATGGTATTAATGGTCGGGTTGAAGATGGCAGTGATCCGGCCTAGCCTTTGGTCCTTCAGCTCCGCATTCAGATCTCCGAGCTTCTTGAGGTCGCTTTTGAGCGTTCTGGGGTACGAAGCCAGGTCTTCCGTGGGGCCGAATTGCGCTGGGTTGACGAATATCGATACCCAAACCTCATCGTTTTCCTTTGCTGCAGCTCGGACCAGGGACAGGTGGCCTTCATGAAGCGCACCCATGGTGGGTACGAGCCCGAGCTTCGCCCCACGAGCCGACAGCACCCGGCGTGCTTTGGCGACTTGTTCTTTTGTCGTTATCATGTCCATTGTCGCCGTCTGCACGACGCGTTGCGCGGCAGCCAGCGACGTGCCACGGGCCGCAAGCCTGCCGTCGGTCTTGCGTCTGAAGCCGATGAACCCCTTTGCAACCTGATCTCTCTGCATCTCAGATATTCCCCTCTCCTTCGTGCCATCCTCCGTCTTCGCTTCTCTAGAGCCGCTTGCCCTTCCGCTTCCACCTTCTTTCAAGAAATGTCCGGATGCATGGAGCTGCCTGCGTGACGGCTGCAGGAGAAGCACACCCGCAATGCCTTGGTTTGTGGTGCCTGAGGCCAGCTTAAAGCTCGCCGACGAGGGAAAGAGGCCGCGTGCCGCTGCCATTATTTTTCCTTGCTCTGCTGCGTGCGAAAGTATTATTCAGGATGGTGAGGTGGCGGAGGTGATCAAGGAAGATTTCATGGCGGAGGCGGTGAGGAGGAGAAAGAAAGGAAGCGAGGAGGGAAAGAACGGTCGCGTTGACTAACTGCTGTTGGAGCAATTCGTGGTCAGCATCGTGTGTTCTGAAGTCTTCCGCGTAGCTCAGTGACATAACTTACCGCATCCGCTCACGGCAACATTTTGGTGGTGCGGCCAGCAGCAGTAGGAGCAGCAGCTCCGCCGCCGCGGTGGGTGCCGCGGCAGCTCCCGTTCATGCCGATAAAATCAGACGATTTTGCCGGCTCCTCTGGATAAGAAATAAGCCCCGCCAATAATGGCATTTCAACCTGCGATCCTTCATCGTGGACGAAGCTCGCGAACCCTGCAAGCCCCGTCCGTCCGTTTGCTTGCGCTGCGTGCTAACATGGAGTCTGCACAAGAACTTTTGCTGGTCCGTACGGTGGAAAGTCGATGCGTTGAGGCAACACCTGAGGAGTCTTGCTTTAGGCAGGTGGCGGGGGACTCTGCCAGTCAGCCGTTCTTGGCGACTCGGAGTTGGACCGAGGCCAGGACGTCCAGATCCGCGGGCACTGCACTGCCTAGCCCCGGCGACAATCTGGTCCTCAAGTTTCCCACGTTGCTCATCAACGGCCATCAGCTACGCACCAATAGACGGGTGATGAAATGAAATAGTTCCTGACGGACTCGATGATGCCTGGTGATTTGGAAGATGTCACTTCTCGTCACAGCTGTCTTCAAATCCTATCTATATGCTTGTCTAAGGGCCTTGTTCTACCGCATAATCACACGTAATCAAATAAATTATGCCGCTACATGACAAAGTGGCTTGTCAAAATTTCATGTTCAAGATCAATAATACCAGGTGCTGCTTTCGTTTCTCGTGGATACATGACTGGGAAATGGTGAAGCCTGTCCCGTTCTTTTTGACTGTCATCCTGTTATCTCAAAGCAATTGTGTAGAGGGTCGCCTGCCTTGTTTCCAGATAAGCATACAGACTGGCATCGAGGTAGATATATCGGTCAGCAGAATGCGACCGTGACAGAGTATGTTCGTATCCCACACTATCCATAGCAGCCCGCATCCTATCGCTTGCGGGGAAAAATTCATTCACTCAAGGTCGGCTCCGCTATGCAGCTTACTTGGGTGCTCGAACATGATTGCTATCATCATCTGGCGGTCCCGCTCTGGTACTTCAGTGTCACGTCAATATTCTCTGCACATTGGTATCAACGAGAGCTGTGTGACACGTGATCTTGATAGCAGCAAACCCAGCTTCTGCATAACCAATGTCCTAGCGTGATGGGATTATGTGGTTTTCAGGTCATTGCCCACGCGCAAGTCAGCTACGAGCACCCACTTGTGAGGCCTGGCTCCTTGAGATTGAATCACGCCCATTTGCATGACGAATTGATAACTCTGGAGATTCTGACACGGCTTCTGTCGCGACTTTGACCAAACACATCCTGACTATTGGCCGCATGAAGAGCAGCTTGAGGGTCGTAACCGGAAAGATGTGCAAAAACGGAGTCATGCAAGCTTTGGTGTCCCTTATTATCAGACCAGCGTCAGGCATTCACAAGACTCTGTGAGAAGACATCTCATCGCAATGCGTATTTGGGGAAGATCTTCAATCCTCATGCCTATCATCGACAACGTCCTGCTCTGAGGTTGGCTATAAGCAGCATTCGAGCCCTGTTATGTGCAATGGCGCGGGAAATCCCTGGATGACAGATGAATGAGAGGTATGTTTAACGTGATGTCGACGCAGCCACTTTATCATGTGTCGCACCCAAGTATGCGCCGACTCGGCTCCTCGCTCGAGGGTAGACTTCTGCTCGCTTGCTCTAGCAGATGATGATTCGCATCAATAACGTAACACATGTTTTAGTATAATGTGAGAGTGCTCTGATGCAGTACAATGCTGAATGATTTGCGCAAGAGTAATATGTATTGTTGTGACTGGGCATGGATCGCTGTGCTATCGCGGAATCGTAGTGCTGCTCGCGAATATTGTCTGTTCGACTTGATGATAGGCTACAACATAAATTTGGCCTCTTCTATTTGACTATTGTTGACTTGAAAACTTCGTTGTCGTGCTTGAGCATCCAAACGATCATGTTGATGTCGTTGCCAAACTCCTCGCGGTGAAGCACAAATCGACAGCTCCTGAAGCGCTGCGTCTCAGGAACGATGTAACTGGCCCAGTTCGAGTCGGCTTCGGAGAAGAAGTCGGGATCTTCGTACTCAATAATATGCTTGGCAGCCTTTGCCGCTGCCGGTGCCGACCAGAATCCTTCATCAAACGGCCAGCGGTCCAGAAGATGCAGGGCTTGTTTCCTGACGGACCTTCTACGGCATTTTGTTGCCACGAACCACAGCGGGAATATGAACTCGCTCCTGTACAACGATGGGTGGCGCCGACGTCGTGGCCCTGGCGTTTGAGGTAGAGGGCTCAAGGTCGGAGTGGTGCGCGAGGCAAGATCGAGTATGTCTTCGAATTGGGCGGTGACGAGGTCGTAGGCCATTTCTGTACCCGCCTTGATGCGCAGGAGCCTGACGTTGATCATGTGTTGAGAGACACGCAAAGCACGACAAGCTAGTCTGTCCATCGCGTTCTGAGCAGGCGGCTTCATCAAGGCACAGACCTCGACTGGCAAGAAATTCTTGCTCCAGGCCTTGACATCAGCTTCCCAATCTCGGTCTTGAGTCGAGGAGGCCACGTCGCGATAAGGCAAGTCGGCTTCCGAGTCGTATTTCGAGCTCCTCGATATCAGATCTGCCACACCTGTGCTTCGCAGGAAGGTGTCAAGCGTCATGTCGTCTATGCGGTTGAGGTCTCTGGACGCCTGGAGGAGCGAGACATAGGGCTCTGATCCGATTTCGGGGGCGGCGGGCTGGTTGCGCTCTATGTAAGGGAGCGTCGACGACCTGAGATGATTCTGCGTGCACAACTGCCGGTCGGCCAGTCTGTGCAGGGGCACCATCGTCTTTCTGATCATGTCGAGCGTCATGAGGGATCGCTTCTGAATCTCGAGGTCAAAGAGGTGCATACGCAGAAGACAGGCCCCCCAGACAAAGTGGTAAAGCTCGTCATCTTGCTGCCTACATACAAAGCCGACCGCAGTGAAGAGGATGGAGCAGATGAGCAGGGCCGTTTCGTTTCCGGATACAACCTGCAATCTGCGTGTCTTCAGAGCCTGTATCGCCTTGTTGTATTGTTCGAGTCCGTGGACATACGATTTCCGAGCACCGACGTCAAGTACAGGGTCCTTGGCATGTCTGCGCGCGTAGTCGGCGGCCTCCGTGGCGGAAGTCAGGCAATCAATGGCACGTAATACGCACTCTTCTCTGGCACCGATCTGGGGTAGTATTTTGCCCCACCACAGATCATAGCACTCGATACCTAATGTGACAGGCCACCTTCGTGTGAAGGTCGAAAGCACACTTGAGGCACGATCGGGAACCTTCGGTGGCGGGGACGCCGATGAGCGCGACGAGCTCGACCGCGACGACGTCTGATCGCCGTCGTCAGTCGAGGATGTCCGGACGGAAGCGGAAGCAGAGACAGTAGAAGCAGCAGCAACTCGCGCGTGACGAGACGGTCGAGGCTTGGGAATGCCAGCGTCGGATCGTTTGGCTCGCGCAGGAACTGCCGGGTATCCTGCACATCGGAGGCTGCTGCTGGTGCATCGCAGACAGTACGGTCTGGTCTCGTCGCACTTGACCTTTCGAGATCTCGGATTTCGGTCAATGACTGGAAGGCCAAATCGGATCAGATCAGATACTCACTTGCACGTTGCACACCCTGTACGAACCCTTTTGGCGGCGTCGTGGCTAGCCATGGTCGCGGGAGAGTCGCGGTGAGAACCTTGTGTGAGGCTGCCGAGATGATCTGCGGTCGGCATACCTAAATCCGGGGTCAAATTGCGCGCAACGCGAGCTGATGCAGATTACTCTATTGCTGTGACATGCATGTTTCTGCCTCTGGCGATCTTTCTGGGCTTCGGTCCCGTTACTTAGCTGCGGCGTCGTGAGTGGGAGGAAGGAAGGAGAAAGCTAGAAGCTCAACAGCTTACAAGCTGTCGAGCCGGCGCTTGCACCGTACGGACTCAGCGGACGATGGAGAATCCAGTGCCCCGGACAGCCAGCCAGCCAGCCAGCCTGGTTACTGTGTGCAGCGAGGCTGCCGTCTGAGCGATCGGCGAACGCGTTGCATGATGCTATACTCCAACTGCTGCAAATGCGTCCCGCATCAGAGAGGCCTATGCCGCCCCAACGGCGCTTTCGCGGACATCATTGGTTGGCAGATCACTGTCAGCCCGTCGGTCCGGTCTCCAGGCAAGAAGGGGCAAGCATGGGAAAGAGGAGCATGTCCAGAGTCTGCCGTGATTCGGTCGGCAAAAGCGATAGTCTTCATACCTCACCGTCCTTGATGCCACGTGATGGTGGAAGTGAGTTGCTTCTACTCAGTGCCATGCTCTTCTTCGTTCTCGAAGGGCCGACCCATGGCGCTCTTGGCATTTGACCGCACTCTGACGCAGGCCGACGGTGCATCGGCGTGGTCCAGTACTGCTCCAAGGGTCGCTGATGGTGGGCAGCAAACCCAGTAGTGCCCTCTGAGAGCTGGCTGCTCTTCCTAACATTCTCTGCACGACCCGCTTCGCAGGTGCTCAACTCGAAGAGACGGCGTGCTGCCATCCTTGGTATCGAGCCTCCTGCTCCCAGGAGCCGTTGGCAGGTAGAAGCGGAGAGGACGAGAAGCGTCGAGGTTGCTGTTGCGCGGTCCGTGAGTAGATGACATCGCAATCTGACATTTTAGCATAATATTGACAGCTGGGCGGCGATCATGTGGCGCAGGGGCGTTGTCTGGAACCAGTCCAGAGCCTGAGGTG
>JANKOE010010971.1:0-10452 GCA_026284465.1 Erythroxylum citrifolium | reverse complement strand
AAACAAATCAAATCAATCCTAGGAAATCATCTAGGTTGACTCACAGTACGCTCCAATAAGCTATTGCCTGGATGGTCTAGCAATGTCTGACTGGCATCCAATAAGCTCTTCTATATCATACAAAACACATTTGCAAATATCACATTTTTGCACAGATGTACAAGTGTTCTCTTATGCGCATCGATATATAGAATGTATGCACAATGCATGCTCAATGACAATTCTGGGGTACTTTGTTGCAATCCTTATCAAAAAAATCATTCAGATATCAAAGCCTTCATTAAAACCATGCAAATTTACAATTGGATTGATCCAAGCAATGTCAAACAATTTCATAACTTCATTGACTACTTCAGATTTTTCCTCTAATACATACATGGGTCAACTTCCACACTAAATCAGATAAGGTAAATGACCAAATTAGACAAAACTTCCTTTTGTAAAGTTGTTCTCTCATTTCTTAGCTTTCTAATGACACCAAAATCATATAATTTGGATCAGTATACCAAAAGATATCCTCAAAATATTTTAGACAGTTCATAAGTTCCAGCAGAATTCTTACCTCAACTTCCAACCAAAACTTGAAACTCTTAGAGACAGAATTAAAACTCTATTTCTTCATAAAAGTTGTAGCCCTATGTCTCTAGTCTACAGCAAATTAAAAATCACCTAATTTGGATAAGTATAGAGAAAGTTATGGTCAAAATACGAAAGCATGTTTGAGCTATCAAGGGGGACTCTCGCCGGGACGAGAACAAAAAATGAAGTCGCGACGTACAGTCCAGAAATCAGTTTTTCTTGAGATTTTTTTGCAACGAATGCCGCGACGAGCTCAAGGGTGTGACACGCGTCGTGACGTACAAAAAGGAATAAGTCGCGGCGAGAACAAAAATGGAGGCCGCGACTTATGATTACAGAAACTCATCTTCCCCACTTTCCAGACTTCAAACCCAGACTTCATTTTCTCACACTACCATTTTTCTCATTTCTCTCCATTCCTCATGTTTATTCTCATATCAAGTAACTTAGATCATACTCAAAGCAATTCTTCTAACTCGTCAACACACACTCACAATTAAAAATCCAATATTCATACTTAGACATCAACTTCACTTCTACTGATAAACAACGGACAAAATGTATGCATATCCATTTCGACTTTCTCAAAACCCAGATAGAGTATATACATCTTCCATTTCAATGTAACAACATAAACTATTTCATAATTTTCTGGACGATGCTTATTTCACAAATCCACCATAGAGGTTATTTAACACCAAAATCGCACTTCAAGAACTCATGCATGCATGTACATTTCTACACCGAAAAACATCATTTACAACAACATAACCCAACTTAAACATAACTTACTTGAATCTGCTATGAATTCCAGCAAGGAAAACAGATTAAAAACAGCAAAAGTCCCACAAGTTTCATTCGGATGTCAAGTGTTTACTTGCAGTGCATTTTTCCTAACTTAAACTTATACTCGCGTATACTTTGCATGCATTACATGTGTCCCCTCTAATATAAGCCATTTGTCACAATTAATTGGCCATTTGTCTTCTGCCTATTATTGTCACTTGTCCCAATTATGGGTTGCCACATGTCACCCCATAATTAGCCAATAAATCAATATTTTCACAAAATTCACTAAAACTCCAAAAATATCCTAAATAATACCAAAATTGCCAAAACACATTTTAATCATATTTAACAACTCAATTGTACCTGGAAAATGCCAATGAATGCATGTACAATCATATTAATGCGCAACAATGTACATGTCACAATTAATTCATACATGATGTGCATTTTCCTAATTTCTCAGAAATTCTCATAATTCACAATTTTAGCCCTCACATAGGTAACAGGATGTTACACTCATCACGTGGATTGAAGCAAAAATTTGCAAGTGATTTTCATCCTTGATCAATGTAAATGACAGAGCCAAATAATTGTATTCTTAAAAATATGAATTTTATCCAAATCATGATTTGAAAATAGATCTTATTGATTAGTTTGAATTTAAGATATTTAAACCTAATTGTATTTACTAATGTAAAATCTTTGATGTGAGAATAATTGGTACCAACAATTTTTTTTTGTCGTGGCAATAGAATGGATTTTAAAAGTTGAGAATTTGAAAATACATGTTTCGAATATAGATTACAGATTTTTTTTTTGTTATAACCAAAATCACATTATCAAGAAAGTGAATTATGGTGTATTTTGTTGCCTTATGTATCATAATCATTGTTGCTTATTTTAATCGAGACACAAAGATTCATCTCTTTGGTCATCTTAATTAAGCCACTATTTATTTGAATCCACACTCATACAATGTAGGAACAATGAAAGCCTATAGATTGTATCCTGTTATTGTGAAAATCTGGACAAAGAAGTCTAAATGTTTGCAAAACTCATTTGTTTAACGGTATACCCATTGTAATCATTGAAATCACATCAGTAATTTTGATAAATAGTCACTTAACCATCACCATACATAGTTTTGTATTATACATAACATCTCCTCCATATCTTCATATCGGTAACAACTAGTCATAAAAATCCATTTCAGACGAGAATAGAGGAAGAGTACAGTTGGAGCGGTGGCTCGACCGTCGTTTTTCTAGTTGTGGTGGCTGGTGTATTTTTATAAAGAAGAGGTGGCTAGGGTTTTAAAGTTTAAGAAAATAGGTGTTTGGTTGCTAGAGTAACTAAAACCTATAATAAGATTAATAAATGTTTGGAAATAAGAATAAGTGAAGCCTTATTCATAACCCATACCAGTAAAGTAAGAACTACTTACTGTTTATTTGCACCTTTAAATTAGTAAGTTCATAAGTTAAATATTGAAAATGAGTTTGTAGTTACACAATATATATATATATATAATTATTATTGTAATAATAAATTAGAAATAAGTTTCTAATTGAATTAAATTAATTAAATCAAACATTAAAATTAATTATTTAAAAGGAATCATTTTTTCATGCTCTTTTGTGCGTTTTGGCTTTAATGATATGCCCATCTTAAGTGACACATTTCAACTTATTATTCAAAAGTATTTAATATTATTTTTTTCTTCAATTGGTTTTCGTAAAATGATTATAATGGGAACTCTTATTTCAATCTAAACTCTAGTTCAATGAAATCGTGTGTATTTCATGAAGGCACAACTGGATCAATATCATATGGTGTTTGGGATAGTCTTAATATTGCGTGTTATATTGGTGAATAACATGATACAAGGTTCCATGAGCAAATATGAAGCCCTTTGCAAAACACTCATTCTCAAACACAAAGATTTGTTAATTGGAGTATGAAATACTTTATTGGATCATATTCACACATATAGTTAGGTGGTGCAAACTTTCTTAAAAAAGCAAAGGAGAAGAGAAGTATCTAAAGTTCTTAGTTTTAGTAGCCTATCAAAGTACATTATAGAAATAATAGTGAATATAAATTTCAGTGATTCATCTAGATAACTAATTGACTCAATTCCACGTATAATATGTCAAATTTTATATTCATAAGATTCATCAAATTTTATAGTTTTAATAAAAAAGAATTCGTCACTTTTTATTCGATGTTTATTGATTTTTACATAGCATTAGTTGTTTGTAACAACTATTAAATTTTGAATATTATGTATTTATTGAAATGCAATATTTGTTCAATTTTAATTCTTATATGTTATATATATTATACTTGAGATATTCGTAAATTAATAAACCTAAATAGAACAATTAATTATTGATCAACTATTATATGAATGATGAATGAAAACTTAGTGACCTTTTGATTATATAAATAATTGTGAAAATAATTAAAGTTTCTTTTTAGAAGATTGCATTAAATTAACTGAAATTGATAGTAATCATATATTAAATGTGTCATTATAGACATATATGCTTGAGGAAAATGACTACTATATCCAAAATTTTGTTGTAGAATTCATTTGAGGTGAAAATTTTAATGGCGAAAATTTAAAATTTGGAATTGTGAAAATCCAATATGCATTAAAAGAGTAAAAGGCTCTTGTCCCATTACATAAAATCATGATAGTTTTGAAAGTATGACTCAATATAGAACAACTATGAGGCATGTGGCTTATGTAAAAGTAGAACTCTTTTGCTTATACAACATATATAACGATGTTATACTAAAGATTGAGAGGTATGACCAAGCTAAGGACACATTGTCTGTAGTGGTAACATGTTATAGTGGCACCCTAATGACCATATAATGATCACCCACTATTATTTATGACAATATATATATGTATACACACACACACAAACACACACACACGCACGCAACACACCATTATAAACAAATAAATTATAAATTTGAATATGAGTTAGGAGAATTCAATGTTGAGGCATATGAAGATAATGTCAGACATAATGAATAGAGGAATGTTAATCATATCTTATCTTATATTGATCTAGTGTAAGTTGTTACACATCTTTGCCTCTGCATTAGGAGCACACAAAAATGTAATTAACTCATAATGTGAATATCAAGTTGATATAGGATGCTATGAGGGACATATTGATAAGCATCTTGAGGATTCTAAGCTATATAATAAGACATATATGGCTTAGTTATGCTTATAGGGAGTTAAAAAATAAGAAGAGGAAGCACTATGATGATTCTAAGTGAAAAGTTGTAAGAACTTAGTTTATTGCAAGATTTGTTGGTTGTACATTATAATGCCAGTGATCATATGTCTAATAAATTGATGAATTTTTGTGATTATCTTCTATTTTGTGAGTTATTAATGGCCAAAATGTTCCTAAGGAGGGTAAAGAAAAAATCAAACTTATGTCTAACACCATAAACTCTGATGTCTTTTGTGTTTCATCCTTTCCCTTTCAATCACTCTCTATTCCTAAATTAATTCAAACTCTTGATTGCAAAGTTTTATTAATATCTTGTAAGGTTGTGCTTCAGGACCATGTCACTCAAAAGATGACTAGTGAATGGTTTTACTTGAATGGGCTCTACTATTTCTCTCCTGATCATCAAGTCTCTAAAGGTTTTCAAGTCCTTTCAACTTCTATAAGACAGGAACTCTTGTGGCATCAGCGTTTAGCTCATCCTTTTCATTCTGTCTTCTAAAAAATGATTCATGATTTATATAAGGAAACTCATGATTTTGAGCTATGTCGTTATTCTAAGTCATCTAGACTTTTTTCAGTTTGTCATTGTCTCAAACATATAAGCCTTTTGAAGTTGTACATTCAAACTTATGGGATCCTATTCTTCCTTCTATTGATGGATTTAGATACTTTGTATTATTTATTGATGACCTTTCTCAAGTTGCTTAGGTTTATTTATTAAAATCAAAAGGTGATGTCCTCAACCACTTCAAAGAATTTTATGTGATGGTTAATAATCAATTTTTAGCTCATATTAAGATTTTTTGAACCAGCAATGACAAAGAATATATATCTCATAACGTGAATAATTTCTTACTTCTAAAGGAATAATTAGGGGTAAGGTTGCATACTATTGGACCTTCATAAATCTCACATATTAGTGGGAGTTTCATTGGGTTGTTCTAAAAGAATAGTGCATCAAACTAGTTGTGTAAATACTTTCCAACAAAATGGGGTTGCTAAATTAAAAAATAGACATATTGGAGAAAACTAAAGCAAAGCAATAATGCTTCAAATGACTGTTCCAAAACATTTTTGGTCTTATGGAGAGTTAACAATTGCCTATCTTATTAATCGGTTGCCTAGTCAAGTTTTGGGTTTTAAAAGCCCTCTTGAAGTTCTGCTAAATAAAGACCATGATAAATCTCATTTGAAAGTGTTTGGTTAAACTTTTTTTGTACATTTGACAACAAATTCTAGAGATAAGCTAGAACCATGAGCAGTTAAGTGTTTTTTTTGTTATTCACAAACTCATAAAGGATAAAACTGCTTTGATATTGATACTGGAAAACTTTATGTTACAAGAGATGTTCAGTTTGATGAAGTTAACCCTTATTTCACAGCTTCAAGTAAGGGGGAATCAGGAATTTTTCCACTGCCAAGTTCCGAAATAGAACTTGAGTTTTCAAAAGGAGGTGTAGCTTGCAATCCTGCAGAACTGTAATTACCAGACTTGCAAATTTTTTATGATCAAGTTAATTTAACTAATAATGAGTAGCAAGAATCTAGCATCGCTTCAAATGATAAAGAGATAACTATTAACTGAGAACAAACACATGTTCCTTGGCAGAATCACCAAAAAATCGTCAGTTTTTATGAAAGTTGCAAGATTACGTTGGTGACTCAGTCAAGCATCTACCTACGAATTATCTAACTTACAAGAAGGTGTCTCCCTCATACCCAGCTACCTTTCATCCATTTCCAATGTTTATGATCCAAAAACTTATCAAGAGATTCAAACTCGAGATGTTTGGAAGAAAGCAACGGAAGATGAGTTGAAGGCATTTCTAGAAAATAACACTTAGAATGGTATGCCTCTTCTTAAAGGAAAGCAAGTAGTTGAATGCCAATGGGTATATAAAACAAAGTTTAAGTCTGATAGATCTATTGATCGCCATAAAGCTCGTTTGTTAGCCTAAGGTTTTACTAAAAAATATGAAGCAGATTACAAGGAGGCATTTGTTCTAGTCATAAAAAGGACTACTATTCAAGTACTTTTATCTGTAGCTATCAATAATGGATGGTCATTGTCTCAAATGGATGTTAAAAATGTCTTCTTGTATGGTGATCTTAAAAAAGAAGTATTCATGAAACTTCCTCCTGGTTATCCTCAATTGTGATTCGAGTTTGGTGTGTAAACTTCATAAATTCATTTATGGATTAAAGTCCTCAAGCTTGGCATGTGAACTTAAGCTTAGCTCTTGAAGGTCTCGGATTCTCAAAAATCATTGTTGATTCATCTCTATGTGTTCAACTTGGAAAGATCAAAAAACTAATGGTACTTATTTACGTAGGTGATCTCATTGTAATAGGAAGTGATGCTGACTCAATTGCCAAATTAAAAAGACATCTTCATCAACTATTTCCTTGAAAAGATCTTGGTCCTTTAAAATGCTTTCTTAGAATTGAAATGTCAACTTCTAGTAAGGGATTTTTTCTTAATTAGTGCAAGCACACTCTAGGTTCTTGATATTCTAGGTTTACTTCAAGAAGTAGGGATGACAAATTCTAAACCTACTCCTATTCCTCTTGACAGTAAATTGAAGATTGATTCAAGGAAAAAAGGCTCTCAAATGTCCTTACACACTATTGAAAACATATGGGAAAACTCATTAATTGATAATCACTCAACCTAATATCTTATTTGTCATAAGTCTTGTTAGTCATTTTATGCATGCTCCAACAGCCTATCTTATAAGTCTAGTTAAACGCATTTTGTGATACTTAAAGGGATCAATTGATCGTGGAATTGTAATGTTAAAAAATGGACAAACCAACATTAAAGGCTATACAGATTTAGATTAGGCCGGAAATTCACTAGATAGATTATCTACTATGGGCTATTGTATGTTTGTTGAAGGAAATCTTGTCTCATAGAAAAGTAAGAAACATATGGTAGCCTTATCTAGTGTAGAAGTTGAATATTAAGTCATGGCAACTGTAGCTTGTGATTTGTGAACTTATGTGATTTAAGAGTCTTCTTTCAAATTTAGGCCGCCCCTACACTATCCAATGGCTCTACTCTGTGATAACCAAACAGTTATGCACATTACAACAAATCCTGCTTTTCATGAAAGAACAAAGTACATTAAAGTTGATCGTCATTATATTCGTCAACAAGTTCAATCCAAGCTAATTAAAACTTTTTATATTCGAACTAATGATCAATTGGCAAATTTGTTCACTAAGGTTCTACCTTCAGTTTAGTTTCAACATTTATTAATCTTCTAAATCTAGCTTGAGGGGGAGTGTTGGAAGATTCCAAATGAAATACTTATTTCCTAATTTTGTGGTGCTACATATCATCTGTGTATATATATATATGCTTTTATTATGTATATATATATTGCTTCCTAAACTTGTTGGATTCAACTTTATAATTTGATACAAAGGGTCCAAGACAATTATGTATGATTAGTTTCCAAATTATTTACCCTCGCGGTTTTAACAGTTCCTACAGAATCATTTCAGAAAATTAGGAGAAGTTGGCAAGAGGATGAGGAGGTTCAAAGAATAATACAACAACTCAGCAAAGGAGAATCAAAGATTTCAGCTTATACCTGGAATGAGGAGTGTCTACGATGAAAAGGAAAATTAATGATGGGAAATTCTATAAATTTGAGAAGAAAAAAAACTAATCGAGTTGTTTCATGATTTTGCGCAAGGTGAGCGTTCAGGATGCTTAGGAACATATAAGAAACTCCACATGTATTTTTCCTGGAGAAGATTACAGAGGGATGTGAGGGAAATTGTGAGGAAATGTGAAGTGTGTCAGGAATAAATATCTTCTAATTCCAGAGCAAATGTGGACAGAGGTGATTTTAGACTTTATGGACGGACTGCCTAATTTGGATGGATATTCAGTCATCTTATCGATAGGGGATAGATTGAATAAGAACGCCCACATTATTCCATTTCGCCATCCCTATACAGCAATGAAGGAAGCCAAGGTTTTAATGGATAACGTATACAAATGGCATGGGATGCCCAGAATTATTGTGAGTGGTAGAGCTGCAATATTCACCAATGTCTTTTGGAAGGAGCTCTTCCGATTACAAGGAGTGCAGTTGCATTTTTCCACGGTGTATCATCCTTAAACTGACATGCAAATCGAGGTAATGAATCGTTCCTTAAAGCTTTATCTCCATTGTATGATATCGAATGATCCAAATTAGTGGAGCAAATGGCTGGCATTAGCGAAGTAGTTGTATGATACAACCTTCCATTATGCTATATCCATGTCACCATTTGAAGCTTTACATAGTTATTACCTCCACTGGACATCCTGAAAGGAGATTCTCTTGCGTCGTTGCTGGTGGATCAGTTTCTAAAGGATCGGGAGGTCATGGTTTTAATGTTACAGTGTCACCTTTAACGTGCTCAATTTAGGATAAAGCAGTTGGCAGATCGTCATTGAAATGGCATAAGAGTTTCAGGTGGGAGAATGGGCATGGACGATCCTGATCGAAAGCTACAACTTAGAAACAAATGGGATAGTAGCAACATCTAGGAAACTTGCTTGGAACGGACAGCAAAAGATAATTTGGCCTACATGAACATAGTATGGCTGGGGAAGGCTAAGAAAGGATGTGGGGAGTAACATTTGGTGATGTTTTTTAATTCCAAAGCTTACCGACAAAACCTTCTATATAAACAGAATGAAAAAGGCGTGCAGCGAATGAATGCTGGAAGGTCGAGTTGAGACAATAAGTGACTGCCTTCTATCATCAGCATGGGTTGATCATCCTGCCTTTTTTGCTAGGAAACAAAAATGACCCAGAGAAATGTTTTTGTCCAAAAGAATGACGACGATCTGATCTCCAAAATGCCTTTTTCTTAGAACCACTTAACATTAATGAAGCAACATGCACATGTGAAACAAAAAAGAAAATTATCCAGACGATCTCCAAATCCTTCCCTCAAGAGAAACCACCATAACAGAAACATCATCATGATATTTACGTCGATCTCCATGAGGAATATCAAGAAGGTCATGAAAACCCATTCCTGCAACAGCCAATCAAAAGTCATCAGAGGACTGTCAGATGTGTGAATGCAGAAGTATCGATTAAGGACAATTGTAAACATCAAAATGCAACTTGAATATGTTTACCACAGTATTAAATGTAGAGTTTTCTTCTTTTTTTTTTTTTGCTAGTTTCTGCGAAACATTTCTTTTAGGTCATGTCTTAAGCAAGGATGTCAACCTTTATAGATATCACCTTTGCGGAAGAGTAAATGGAATACGTAGAAATACATTATCTTAATTGGGGAATAAACAGTAAAAGTCTGCATGGCTGCACGATCTTTAAAAACAAAATATTTGCTGTCACTTTCATCCCTATGAAGGTTTCCATTTTGTCTTTTGCCACGCTTTAGACTTTTGCCAACAATATCTGAAGCCTTGAAAGTAAATGAAAAGGAAACTTTTGATGCTTACCGTTCTTTTTAGCAGCACGCAATAGAAGTTCTGCAATAAGATATTGTGCAGGGTCACCTTCAGGAACATTGTCCATGAACCATGTAACGTGAGCAACCACTTCTTCATTGCTGAAATACTGGTAAAGCCCATCAGAAGATAGAACCAAGAATCGATCACTTGAGGAAAGCCGGTGATGAAGAACAGAAGGAATGCAACTAATATAAGGCTGATTTCCGACGTAATTTATCCGAAAGGACTGCAGCAGAGCATCATTACAACTTGGCTGCACCCAAAAAGTCAAATCAGGTAAAAACACAAATTGCTAACGTAAGTATAAAGGTTATCTTACTGATTACTAAA
>JANKOE010010941.1:0-10454 GCA_026284465.1 Erythroxylum citrifolium | reverse complement strand
CATTCCTATTACCATTCCTTCGTATAAACCAACCGCCCATCATCATCATCATCATCATCATCATCATCATCATCACCATCATGATTATTATTATTATTAGTATTGTTGTTGTTGTTATTGTTGTTGTTATTATTGTAAATATTATTATTATTATTATTACTACTCATATTATTATTATTATTATTACTTCTATTGTTGTTGTTGCTGTTGTTGCTGCTGTTGTTGTTATTGTTGTTGTTGTTGTTATTATTATTATTATTATTATTATTATTATTATTATTATTGTTCTTCTTCTTCTTCTTCTTCTTCTTCTTCTTCTTATTATTATTATTATTATTATTATTATTATTATTATTTATTTTAATTTATGTTTTATTATTATTATTGTTGGTTCTATTATTATCAGCTTTAAAGAATTTCTTAGGATAGTACATGTGAGAAATGTGAAAGACACGAGGTAGGAGGGATGCCTTTAAATCGAGCGAATGGAATCAGTGCAAGCGGTTCGGTGCGTGCAGCTTGCAGCAATAAAAAAGGAGATGACTTAATAAGGATAAGCTCTTGGAACATTAGGACCCTCACAGGAAAGTCCTTGGAATTAGTAGAGATTTTAGACAAGTATATAATACAAATAGCATGCATTCAGGAGACTAAGTAGGCAGGAGCTAAAGAAAAGGAGATAGGGGTTTCAAACTATAGTACTCGGGAAGTACACGGAAGCAGAATAGGATAGGTATCTTAGTGGAAAAGAAACTTATAAACCTAATGGTGGGGATCACAAAGGTTAATGATAGGATAATGGTGGCAAATTTTGTTTTAAGCAGTGTGGTTCTCAATGTAGTATGTGCTTATGCACCTTAAGCTGATTCAGACGAACAACAAAAATGTATATTCTAGGCGGTGCTGGATGGGGTGCTTCTACAAATCTCTAATACTAAGCAGATCGTCCTAGGAGGTGATTTTAATGGGTATATAGGGGCAGATTCAGAAAAATATATAGGAACTCATGGGGGCTTCGGATATGGCACTAGAAATGATAGTGAGATTGCTTTATTGGACATGGTCATAGTGTATGAGTTAGTAATAGTAAATTTCTTATTTAAGAAAAACAATGTGCACTTGGTGACGTTTCATAGTAGCACGACTAAGACGCAAATTGATTATCTCCTTGTCAAGAAAAAAGCCAGACCATGGTGCAAGGATTGCAAAGTGCTTCCGGCCGCATGCCTATCAACCCAACATAAATTGTTAGTTTTGGATCTAGGAATTAAAGGATGGAGGTCACAGCAGTTTACCAAGTAATGTCGCAAAATTAGATGATGGAGGCTAAAAAGGGACATGGTGGAACATTTTAGGACGCAAGTTCGGTATAATACAACATGGGCTGTGAGAGGGGATGCTAATCGAATGTGGCAGGAAGTAGCCCGTAGTGAAAGAAACCGCCACAAAAGTCCTAGGGGTATCTAAAGTTCAGCTCTTTAATGTGATCCTCGAGTTAGCCAAGATGTCGGATGAATGGAGATTGAGTAGGTTAATCCCCTTATACAAGGCCAAAGTAGACATCCAACAATATCACAACTATAGAGGCATCAAATTAATATGTCATACAATGAAGTTGTGAGAGAAGGTAACTGAAAAGAGAATCCGGAGAGCTGCTTCTATATCGACCAACCAATTTGGATTTATGCCTGGTAAGTTTACGACAGAAGCAATACATCTACTCCAGAGACTAATGGAATACTACAAGGAACGAAAATGAGATTTGCATATAGTTTTTATAGATTTTGAGGAGGCGTATGACAGGGTTCCTAGAGAACTCCTATGGAGGTGTTTGGAGGCAAAGGGTATTCCTATGACTTATATCAGAGTAATTAGGGATATGTATAAAGGAGCATTGACTAGCGTAAGGATGATAGGAGGCAACACGGAAGCATCCTCTATTGATGGTGGACTATACCAAGGCTTGACCTTAAGCCCTTTTTTGTTCATATTAATGTTAGATGAACTTACCAAACATATTCAAGGAGAGGTACCTTGGCGTATATTATTTGCTGACGATATTGTCCTGGTGGATGAGACCAAGGAGGGGGTCAATGTTAAGTTAGAATGTTGGGGAGAAGCATTAGAATCGAAAAGTTTTAAAATGAGCAGGTCTAAGACGAAGTATTTAGAATGCAACTTTTCGGGAAGCCAGATGGTACAAGAGGCAATGGTAACAATTGGTACTAACATCATATAGCATCTCATGTTCGGAGCTAGACCCCAGCATAGTGAATTGAGTTTACTGTGAGAAATTAGAAGTGCATTTCATGCTCATGCATCATTGTATATTCATACACATGTGAATATTTATTTTTAATACATTAAAATAATTGTACATGCATTCATTAAAATTTTTCGGGTATAATTGATTGTTAAATGCGATCAAAATGTGAATTATGAATTAGTTACGTTGAAAATTTAGTTGGAGACTATTAGTATTATTTTAGAATTTTAGGAAATTTCTAAAAAATTGGGGGTATTTTGGACTAGGAAATATAGCCAGTAAAATTGTGACATGTGGCAGTATTGAATAGTTACACATTTAGTATATGCAATATAGCTACGTAGTATAAGGATTCGGTGCAGCTCATTCCTCTGTTGTTTGTCTCTTCACCGAAAGCATTGTTGAAAAATTTTCTTCTTGTTTACCAACACCGAAACACTAGTTGTTTACTCCGTACACTCGATTCACTCACACTGCCGATAGCTTTGTTGCATCAAGTAAGTGGATTTTTTTAATGTTGTGGTACGGTGTAAATGAATACATGCATGAGAAGGTTAACCAGTAGAGTTTTGGTGAATGAATGTGCTAAATGACTTAGATGAGGAATTGAATTTGTGAATGTGGGAAACGTTTATGGTGATATCGTGATGTGGGAAAAGCATTAAAATGGAACGTGTAAGATGAAATAAGAGGGAATGTAAATCTATATAATGCAGAGAAAAAAAGAAAAAAACACGGTAGAGAGAGAAGGTTAATGTGTAGTTTTGGATTTTTGATGTTTATGATGAATCTTAGATTTTTTATTCATTGTGTTATGTTGAACTAAAAGAGGAGTAGAAAAGATGATTTATGTGTTAGTTGAATAAGTTAGGAGTGTGAAATCTGGACAACAAGAAAGGAAGAAGAATGAAGAAAACTGTAGTTTACGATGAAGAAGAAGAAAACCAGTGTTTTGTTAATTTTATGAACTAGAGTATTTTTACTGAATAGCTTTAAGTCATTTGGCTATAACTTTGTCATCTAACCTCCAAATGACTTGAAAATTGAACCAATACACTCCTAAGACATTGATTTTCCTCTCCATGAAAATTTAGAGCCATCTAAATTGATTTGGAAAAAGATTGATTGAATCAAAGTGAGGGTATGTACAAGAATATTATAAACTGGAGAATTTTCACTACACATGCTTCAGTATTTTGATTATATCTTGACCTGTAGATTTCTAAATAGATTGATTCTTGATTCAAATTAAACTAGAGACATATGTCTACAACTTTCTTGAAGAATTCAAATTTTAGTTCTATCTTTAAGAATTTCAAAATTTGACATGAAATTGAGTCTTGGCTTAGGCTGTAGCACTACCAAGGACAGAAATCATTACCTATTGTTATTGAATAAACTGTACTAATGTCGGCTGAAACAGACAAAGGTGTCTTCACAAAAGTTATATCTTTTTCTCTTAACTTTTGATTGGTATAAAGTTTGTAATTTTTGGATATTGGAATTGAGAGATATGAGATGTACAACTTGAATGCATGATCATGCATTAGCCAAAATTTCAAATGTACATAGTATATGGAATTTGAGCATAACTCATAGAATAATAAACCAAATTGTATGGCCTTTGTATCATTAGAAACTTAAGACATAGAGGAACAATTGTCTAAAAGAAAGTGTTACATAAATACATCATTTTCTTGATCTTATTGATTATGCAAAGTTGACCCGAATGAGGTGCTTTTAGCAAAAGCTAGAATAGTGATTTAGTGTGTGAATTTTGGCACAATTGGATTACAATTGATATGTACATCGATTTATTACAGAAATATACCCAATGTCATTGTACATGCATGATACATGATACCTTTATATATATGTGTTTACCTAGTTACATAAGTAGTACAGTAATGTGAAATTGTTTTAATATATATAGGAGAGCAAATAGCACGACCACTTCCGGATATCACCAGAACGTCAAGGCAATAAGCTTAAGGGAGCAATTGTGAGTAACCTAAGATGGCCTCACTTTAATTTGATATGATATTACTGAAATGAATTTGATATGTGACGAATATGTACTGATTGTGTACTGAATTCCAGACATAAAATGTCCGAGGAGTTTTGATGCATGTGAATATCATTAGAAGTGCTACTTGTATGTAAATGAGACTGCCTAAATGATTCTCAACTTTTAGTGACTGAATATTATGACTGAATGTATTGACTGAGATAATGTGAATGATAGTGATTGATTGTATTTGAATGATTTGTGGCATGCATTTCATTTTAATACATGTAATATAAAGGCAGTTGTGACTGGTGATGCTACTGACTGAGACTGCTACTAAAAAGAGCTTAAAGCTCAATCATATATCTGGTTAGAGCCTAAGGCTCACTGTGATCAATGAGCCCGATGATACGGGATACTGAAAAAGCACACAGTCATAAAGTGAAAGTGAGATAGTTAACACGTCATTTTTGTCAGGTATGTGCACGTGTGACCGAAGGGCGAACGTGCATATGTCAGATAGGAGTGGGGTGTTACAATTGGTGGTATCAGAGCATAGTTTGGCATCCATAGGGATGTGTAGTAATGTTAGGTTTGGACGATAATTGAAGTTATTATATGTTATAGATTATCCAACGTAGGCAATCAAATGGAACACTCAGCTGACATAAGATCGGAAAGAGCCAATAGAGAGTCGTCAGTATCTCGACTTAAGAGAATGCCTCCAAGGATTTCCAAGAGAAGGGAAAGGAAGTATAATAAACTGCAAAAGCAAGGGGTTGTGGACTTCTACTGAAGCACAGACCCTGCAGAGGTTGAGGGATGGTTAGAAAGAACTAAGAGGGTCCTTAATTAGATGGACTATGAGTCAGACAAGAGGTTCAACTATGCTATGGATTTGAAGCAGTGCAAGATGACTGTAGCAGAGTATGAAGTGAAATTTAACGAACTGATAGGTTATGCCACTACCTTGGTTACTACTGAGGAAGACAAGTGCAGGAGATTTGAAGACGGCCTAAATATGGGAATCTGGATGAGGTTAGTTATTTCTAATCTGGGTAATTTTACGAAATTACGAGTTGCCTTAATCTGTATTGAATAGTTGTTAAAAGATAGTCAGACTGAGCACAGATATGAGTTGAGACAGAAGAGGCCCAATGATTCTTAGGTAGATTCTAGTAGAAGGTTCAGTAAGCGACAGAACCGAGATTTCAGGTCACCGACTGGATCTAGACAGTCGGGATTCAGACAGAGAGGTAGTTTTATGCAGTCTGGGAATAATAGAGGTACAGTATCGGGTCAGTTGCTAGCTTGTGAACATTATGGGAATAAGCACAGTGGTAAATGCTGGAGGTTGACAGGAGCCTGTCTTCGTTGCGGCTCACTTGATCATTGGATCAAGGATTGTTCTGTGATGTCTGAAGCACAGTATGGTGGAAGAAGAAGTATGGCAACAGAACCCATTATTCAGCAGAGCCGAGCTAATAGGACTGGACAGAGAGGCTGTGGCTGAGGCGGGATGAGTTCTGGGAAAATTACTGGGAGGACTGAGGCACAAAGCAATCAATCACAGTCTCATACTAGAGTATATGCTATGACGAGGCAAGAGGCTCAAGAGTCTCCAGATGTTGTTGTAGGTGTGTTATCACTATTTACTTTTAATGTGTATGCATTGCTAGATCCTAGATCTACATATTCATTTATCACACTGCATATGTTATCTAGATTGCATTGTGATATAGAGTTACTAAGATGTGGATTAGAGGTGAGTACACCGATTGGTAATACCACCGTGATTAGGGAGGTCTATAAGAATTGTTTCATTCGAATTGATCAAGCACAGTTAAAAGCATACTTGATTGTATTATAGTTAAAGGAGATGGATATTATTCTAGGCATGGATTGACTCACTGCTCATAGGGTCATCATGAACTGCTATACGAAGGAAGTAATTTTAGAGTCTCCTAATCAGCCGAGAGCAGTGTTCAGAGCCAAGCAGTGCCAGCCAGATTGATCTCATTTGTGAGTGCTTTGAAGTTAATGTATGGCAGATGTGAGGCTTATCTGGCTTACGTGATTGATACTCAAGTTGAGCAGAGTGTACAGGATATTCCTATGGTTAAGAAATTCCTAGACATGTTTCCCATTGAATTACCTGGTTTGCCTCTAGATCAGGAAACGGAATTCACGATTGACTTAGTTCCAGTTGTTGCTCCTATATCCATTCCTTTATATAGGATGGTACCTACAAAACTAAAGGAGTTGAAGATTCAGTTGTAGGAAGTACTTGAGAAGGGATTCAGTAGACCCAATGTTTCACCTTGGGGAGCTCTAATGTTATTTGTAAAGAAGAAAGATGGCACTTTGAGGTTGTGCATTGATTATAGGCAACTCAATCGGGTTACAGTGAAAAACAAATACTCGTTGCCTAGAATTGATGACTTATTTGATCAATTGCAAAGAGCTCAAGTGTTCACTAAGCTCGATTTGAGGTCTGGGTATTATCAGCTAAAGATAATAGAGGCTAATATACCAAAGAGTGCTTTTAGGAGCAGGTATGGGCATTTCGAGTTCTTAGTAATGTCGTTTGGGTTGACTAATTCCCCAGCTATATTTATGGCATTGATGAATAAGGTGTTTCAGCCCTACCTGTATCAGTTTGTAATTGTATTCATCGATGAAATTTTGGTCTATTCGAAAAGCAGTGAAGAATATGCTGAGCATCTGAGAATGATTTTGCAACTTATGAGAGAAAAACAATTGTATGCCAAATTTAGTAAATGTGAATTTTGGCTGAATCAAGTGGCATTTTTGGGTCACATAGTAACTGGGCATGATATTCAGGTGAATCCAATGAAGATAGAGGTAGTAATGACATGGGAGACTCCGAAGAATGTATCGGAGATCCGGAGTTTCCTCGGATTGGATGGATATTACCGGAGGTTTGTTGAAAGATTCTCTTTGAATTCGGCCCCTCTAACTAAACTTCTGAGTAAGAATGTGGCATTAAAATGGAATGACGAGTGTCAAAGAAGCTTTGAGGAGTTGAAACATTGGTTGACTACAGCACCGATGTTGACTATTCCATTGGGAACTAGTGGCTATGTAGTATACGGTGATGCTTCGCATCAAAGATTGGGATGTGTATTGATGCATAATAGTAAGGTGATAGCCTATGCATCGAGACAATTAAGGTCTCATGAGATGAATTATTCGGTACATGATTTAGAGCTTGCAGCAGTATTCCTTACTCTAAAGATTTGGAGACATTATTTATATAGCGAGACATTTCAGATATACACTGATCACAAGAGTTTAAAATATCTGCTGAGTCAGAAAGAGCTAAATATGAGACAGAGGAGATGGATTGAGTTATTAAAAAATTATGACTGCACGATTGAGTATCATCCAGGGAAAGCAAATATTGTGACTAATGCACTGAGTAGAAAGTCACATAACAGTGTAGCTCAGATTCGGATATTGAGGTTACCAAGCCTAATTCAGTTAAGAGCTTTGAATGATGAGTTGAATCTCGAGCATAATGAAGCATTGATAGCCACATTAAAACTAAGATCAATGTTGTATGACAGAATTAGAAGAGTTCAGAGTGAATGATCCTAAGATGATGAAACTAATTGAGAAAGTTAAAATGAATTCGGATTCTGACTTAGAATTGAGAGATGAAATATTGTGGCAGAGACTGTGTGTGCCTAATGTCGATGATCTGAGGAAGGAAATCCTAGAGGAAGCTCACATGGCTACTTATGTTATGCATCCTGGCACGACCAAGATGTATAATACGTTGAAGCAACATTTCTGGTGGCTTGGAATGAAGAAGCAAGTGGCGGAGTATGTTTCTAAGTGTATGACATGTCAGCAGATTAAAGCTGAGCATCAGGCTCCAGTAGGGAAGTTACATTCGTTATCTATCCCGGATTGGAAATGGGAACAAATTACCATGGACTTTATTATAGGATTGCCTAAAATTCCGAGGCAAAATGATGCGATATGGGTTGTGGTGGATCGATTAACTAAGTTGGCCCATTTCATACCAATACGGGAGAACAATACACTAGACCAGTTGGCCCGAAAGTATGTAACTGAGGTTGTGAGACTATATGGGGTTCCTGTGTCCATTGTATCGAAAAGGGATCCCATATTCACTTCAAGATTTTAGAAGAGTTTGCAGTCACCTATAAGCACAAAGCTGAATTTTAGTACTGCATTCCATCCTCAGACAAATGGACAGAGTGAGAGAACTATTAAGACTATTAAGGATATGCTTAGAGCATGTGTATTGGGGTTTCAGGGAGCTTGGGATCAATACATAGTACTGACTGAATTCACATATAATAATCATTATCATAGCAGTATTGGAATGGCACCATGCGAGGCACTGTATGACAGAAAATGTCAATCGTCTCCATACTGGGATGAAGAAGGTTTGAGAATGATAGACTGCCTTGAATTGATCCAAGATACTGTAGATAAGGTGAAACTGATCTAGAGTTGAATAAAAGCAGCTCAAGATAGACAGAAAAGTTATGTGAATCAGCATCGTCGGGATATGGAGTATAGTATCGGGGACAAAGTATTTATGAGAGTGTCGCCTTAGCTAGGTGTATTGAGGTTTGGTAAAAAGGGCAAGTTGATCCCGAGATATGTTGGTATATCGATTAGCCTTACCTACTGAGTTGTCTCAGATATATGACATATTCCATGTGAGTATGCTCAGGAAATATAGGTCTGATCCAACACATGTGTTCCCAGCTTAGGATATTGAAGTTACTAGTAATCTGAGCTATGTTAAGAAGCCAGTTCTGATAATTGGGTATTAGATAAAATGATTGAGGAATTGGAAAATTCCAATGGTAAATGTCTTATGGCACAATCATTCGAGTAAAGAAGCAATGTGAGAAACTGAGGAGCATATGAAAAGGGCATATCCCCACCTGTTTCCTCAATCAGGTAAGAATTTCAAGGACAAAATTTCTTAAGGAGGGGAGAATTGTAACATACCATGCTCAGAGCTAAACCCCAGGGTAGTGAATTGAGTGTACTGTGAGAAATTAGAAGTGCATTTCATGCTCATGTATCATTGTATATTCACACACATGTAAATATTTATTTTTCATACATTAAAATAATTGTACATGCATTTATTGACATTTTTTGGGTATAATTGATTGTTAAATGTGATTAAAATGTGAAATGTGAATTGTGAATTATTTACATTGAAAATTTAGTTGGAGACTATTAGTATTATTTCAAAATTTTTGATGAATTTTAGGATATTTATGAAAAACTGGGGTATTTTGGACTAGGAAATATAGCCAATAAAATTGTGACATGTGGCAGTATTGAACTGTGACACATGTAGTACATGCAATATAGCCACGTAGTGTAAGGATTAGATGCATCTCATTCCTCTGTTGTTTGTCTCTTCACCGAAAGCATTGTTGAACAATTTTCTTCTTGTTTACCAACACCGAAACACCAGTTGTTTTCTCTGTACACTTGATTCACCCACACTGCTGAAAGCGTTACTGCATCAAGTAAGTGGATTTTTTTATGTTGTCTTACGGTGTAAATCAATACATGCATAAGAAGGTTAACCAATAGAGTTTTGGTGAATGAATGTGCTAAATGACTTAGATGAGGAATTGAATTTGTGAATGTGGGAAAAGTTTATGGTGATACAATGATGTGGGAAAAGCATTATAATGGAATGTGTAAGATGAAATAAGAGGGAATGTAAATCTATATAGTGCAGAGAAAAAAAGAAAAAAAACATAGTAGAGAGAGAAAGTGAATGTGTAGTTTTGGATTTTTGATGTTTATGATGAATCTTGGATTGTTGATTCATTGTGTTATGTTGAACTAAAAGAGAAGTAGAAAAGATGATTCAAGAGAAGTAGAAAAGATGATTTATGTCTTAGTTGAATAAGTTAGGAGTGTAAAATCTGGAAAACAAGGAAGGAAGAAGAGTGAAGAAATCTGTAGTTTACGGTGAAGAAGAAGAAAACCTGTGTTTTGTTAATTTTATGAACTAGAGTATTTTTACTGAACAACTTTAAGTCTTTTGGCTATAACTTTTTCATCCAACCTCCAAATGACTTGAAAATTGAACCAATACACTCCTAAGACATTGATTTTCCTCTCCATGAAAATTTAGAGCCA
>JANKOE010010919.1:0-25678 GCA_026284465.1 Erythroxylum citrifolium | reverse complement strand
CTTTGGAAACAAACTTCTACACATGCTAGTGTTTCAAAAAAAATGTATACTGAAATTGGATTGAGTACTCTAGCATGTCGCCCTCGTGGGTCACGGGCTCGGATATCACCGTCGATATCGGGTTCGGGTCTTGCGGGAGTGGGGTGCTACACAGGCCTCCCTCGCGTTCCTCACAAGTGCAGCGCGTCACGAGGGCGAGCGCTGCGTGCGCTCGCGTCTCGCGGTCACTAGGCCGCGGCCTCTTGCGCCCACCTTGCATCGCAAGTGCGACACGACCGGATTTTTTCTCCCAATCGACCTCTCTCCACTCTTTTAGCCATAACTTTTTCGTCCGACCTCCGATTGACTTGATTTTTTAAGCGTTGGATTTCTAAGACATTCCTCTACCTCTCCATAAAAATTTATAGCTTTTGATAATAATTTGAAAAATATGGATTTAATCAAAGTGAAAGGGTCGGTTAAGAGAGTATGAGTTGGATATTTTTCTAAATATGCTTCAGTATTTTGGAGATCTCTAGATCTGTAGAGATCCAAATGAGTTGATTCTTATTTCTAAACAAACTAGAGACTTTCAATTTAGGTGTTAAGACTTTCTGAATATAGCTACAACTTATCTGAAGGAATTGAATTTCAATTTAGGTGTTAAGACTTTCAATTTCTGGAGTGAATTCGGGTATAGTATTCAGTCTTGGTTTAATTTTATCCCGAAAGTGTTTTGGCCATAACTTCTTTATTCCTGAACCAAATTGAGCATTTTTGGTGTCATTAGAAATGTAAGACAATGGGGAACAAATGTTCTGAAAAAGCCGGTATGAAATTCTAAATGGAAGTTCCCCAATTGTGCTCAGTAAATTATAAGAAATGAGTCCTCCATGCTTTTGTAATTCCGAATGTTGGACTTCAGAAACGGGGTCCAATAATTGATATTGTGTCAAGTCTTGTGATTGTTACTGCTTTCAATAACATGTTGACTTGTTTAAGTTTTGTCATCCTATATCAACATCACCACACATACTCCTTCTTGTGACTTGTATTTCAGCAAAGGATGTTGTTGGTTCCCTAACAAGCTTGACATGATGACATACAGACCAACCAACAATGTATATGAGGTGGTGTTGCTAAGATAGTCCCAATACTCTTATAGTCCTCAAGGAAATCATGTTTATAAGCTGATATCACAGGTAGCCTAAAAATCTTTCCTCCTTGTTTCCATAGTTTTTACTTGAAAAAAAAAAGAAAAAAAAGAGAGAGAGAGAGATCCCTTACACTTTCCTAATTCTTGAATCATTGTTTCCATTTCATTTGAGCTATTATTACCCTTTTTCCTTAGTGTAAACCGAG
This sequence comes from Erythroxylum citrifolium, assembly GCA_026284465.1. Taxonomy (NCBI): domain Eukaryota; kingdom Viridiplantae; phylum Streptophyta; class Magnoliopsida; order Malpighiales; family Erythroxylaceae; genus Erythroxylum; species Erythroxylum citrifolium. The sequence goes on along the minus strand of JANKOE010010919.1, from coordinate 24,337 downwards.
TTTAAACCCCAACAACCTCATTACAACCCTAATAAGACCTTTTAATCCTTTGAAAATGAGTGCTAAAAATTAGTGGAGATGGGATGGAGAATTTTTGCCTATGGGATTGATTAATTTGATAATACCTTTAAAGTCTCTTGGGTTGTAAATTGCCTTTGAATTTATTTGGCTTTTCTCTACTCTTGTGAGTTGGTTGGTTTCTAATTTCATTTTAATTAAGGAGTGTGTGTTTGAGCAAGCTTTGGTATCTTTGCATTATGAAGGTGGGTATGATTTGATAAGTGGCTAAAGGTAAACTTTAATCGATTACTACAATTCTGGAAATTTCAATTGTTGAGTGCTCCTTAATTTGTTTTGAACAGTTTTCTTAATTTTGCTTAGGGACAAGCAAGAGTTTGAGTTTGGGGGAATTTGTTGAATGCATTTTCTCATTGGAATGAGTGAAATTTTTCCTTAGTTTCTGCATACAGTCATTAAGTTTTATACATATTTTACTTGCTAATTTGTTTAGTTTATCTAAATATGCAATTATAGTGGTTCCTGTTTAATTTGTAAGAAATACATTTGACTTTAGTTGAAAAGGACCACAACAACAATTAAATAAAGGAAGGAGAGTTCAAGGTAAAACAACGCAGTAAAGGAGGGCTTAAACAATCCTAAGCAGAAGCATTAAACAACAACACAAAAAGGAAAAAAAATGGCAAGCAAAAAAAAAGCATCAGGTGCTAGGTTTAATTTGGGGAAGGTTTTAATTTCACAAGGGGCAGAGAAAAAGGGTCACATCACGAAAACAGTGAGGGGGAGCGCGAAGACTCACGCACGTGGAGCCAGGGACATAGGGGCTTGAGCTACAGGCAGCGCACGCATGCAGGGGCTTGAGCTATAGGCAGCGCAACGCACGCAGAAGGCTGACGCACAACACGGAAACGACCCAAAGAGGAGACGCAAGTAGCACAGCACCAGGAGACGTACGCAACACAGAGGAGACATAGACAAAGACGCAGAGTGACAATGGGGGAGGCACAAAAAATACAGAGAGGAAGATCCTAAACCCCATTGTCCTCTGTTTTATATATGTTTTTTTTCTCTCTTTCTATGTTGTTTGCTGACTCTAATTTCTGTGGTCTTCACTCTACCATGAGTGAGTAGCTTCCCTGAAGTTTTAAGGTTGGGGCTGAAGCTTTTAGCTAGTTTCTGTGGATTGAATCTTGGTTTGATTTATAAGTATGAGTTTCTTGGTTTTGATTTTTTTCTATTTTGAGGTTAACTTTGCTGGTATTATGTTTGGCCAACCATTACTTGATATTAGTTGTTAATTGAAGAACCAATAGGTGAGAATTGATAACGAAACTCCAAAATAAGGAACTTATAAATATCATATTTAGACATAGACTGAATTTATGAGAGGAAACCCAGGTTAGCAAAGAACTTAATGGGTTATGCTTGATTGCTACGCTATAATAGTATATTAGGATTATTGCATAATACTCTTTTGATACCTTGAAAAAGGATCTAAGAAACTCTAGGCTCAACCTCCTATCAACTAGAATTTGCCTCATAAAATGATCCAGGTAAAGTCCATAGAAACGCTAAAAGTGGAACCTTCTTTGAAGCTTACCACATTCTATTCGGATTAATCCCTAGAGATATTCACATCTTTATTTAGCATTGGTTTTATTATTTTTGATAGTTAAATTCCTTAATCTAAATCCCCATTCTTACACAGCTGCTTAGTCCAATTAATTGAGTAATCTAAGCCTAGTATTTACACAATTACTCCTCGTGGGACGATATTATACTATACTACTTGAGACCCATAGAGTTCCATCAACTGCTCCTATCCTCAGACTGTAGGGGGAAAGTATTGACATTTGTCTCTGGCATAAGAACACTACCTTACCTCCTGAACTGCTCTCCTCCTTTTCTCTTTCTGTTTACTGCGCTCTTTATATTCTCCACATTGTCAACCCTTAATGCAGCTTCTACCAGCTGTTGAAAGTCACAAAAATTTTATGCCACCACTTTTTCTTTGATGGCTAAATGCAATCCTGCTTCAAACCTACGACACTTAGCCGCTTCGCTCATCGTCATCTCAGATGCATAACGGGACAATTGTGTAAATTTACGCTCATATTTGCTCACTGTTGTCTCCTTCTGGGTGAGACTTAGAAACTCCCTTTGCTTCTGCTGGATATATACCTCAGACAAATATTTCTTCCTTTAAGCAGCTAGGAAGTCCTTCCATGTCAACACTGGGGGTTTTATCTGACTCCCTGGTACACCTTCCTACAAATGCAGGGAATCTCCCTGTAGCAACTTGCAGCATATTCAACCTTTTCGTTATCCTCACACTTCATTTGTTCCAATATCCTTTATGTCTTCCTTAACCATATTTTAGCTTCTTTTGGATCAATTGTTCCATAACAATCCATTACCCGATACTTCCTAAGCTTATCAAATTGCTTTCCTTTCTTAACTGGGGTTGGGTAGAAGTTTGTGGCATCCGACCCATGCCCTGGACAAAAGCTTGAACAAAGGCTTGGAACAGTCTAGGATCTAAGGAGTAGGTACTTGCTCTTACGAAAAAGGTGACTCATGCGTTTGTGATCAAAAGGGCTCATTACTATTCCCTACAGAAGCCTTAGCGTTTCTTGGGCTCTAGACTCATCAGTGCCCTCCTCCCTTGGTAGAGAGTCAAGTGCAACAGATCCTTACAAAACTCCTCGTATTCTTCTACGAGGTGGCATCTTACTCCTTTGATTTAAACATTAACATTTAGCTTACATTTCATTTTAATCTTATTCCTTATATGTATGCATGATATGCATGTCACTCAATGCAATCAATCAATTCAATAATGCAAAAAATTAATCATAAATCATAATAATTCATATCATAACATATTCTAAACCTAGGCATCCTTAAAAATCATAGGCTTTGATACAAAAAATGTTAGGCCTGGATCTCGGTACTTATTACAAGGCTACATGTAACACCCCACTCCCGTGTGACCCGAACCCGACATCGTTAGTGATATCCGAGTCCGTGCCCCGCGAGGGTGCCGTGCCCCGCGAGGGTGGCGTGCTACATCAGTCAGTCAGACGAAACTCAGTATAAGTATTATTGTGTTTGATCTTTTCATGGGTATAAAGCATGCACTTTTTTTACATTTGTGCAAGGAGTTATGATTTTTAGAAAACTGCTGTTCAGTTTAGGTGTTTCAGGGGTAGCATCATTGATTAAATTGTTTGACCTCTTTAGCAATTGAATTAGACCACATGTTGTTCATGAAAGTTGTAGGAAACATTTTGATCATTCAATTGGCATTTATTTTGTAATTTTTAGCAAAGCGAATGAGAAGTTTTGGATTGATTTTGGAATGAGAGATTGAGGAAAAACAATTGTATAAGGGCTGTCATTTTGTGACTAAGTATGGACTTGAAGAGTACCCTGTTTGACACGGGAGTATGTCTACTTTATGCAAGTGAAAGATAGAGGTCGGGATCAGTTCGCGTCTGCATTAGTGTCTCATAAAATTGTATTCCAAAATCTCTGTAAAAGAATGCTCTGTATTTATAGTGAGCCCAATTTGGTTAAGGCTTTTTGTTCATTAAATGGCTTTTGAAATTTATTGTTGAATGATTGTAATAACTGAAATTGCTTCCTTTTACCGTGGGCTCAAGTTGTCTACTGTTTATTCTGCGCACATGAGTGTATTCAAAAAATAAAATTTTATACTGAGTTTCGTCTGACTGATGTAGTACACCACCCTCACGGGGCACGGACTCGGATATCACCATCGATGTCGGGTTCGGGTCACGCGGGAGTGGGGTGTTACATAGTAGCTAGTTAAGAATGTTATGTAGCTGAGTAACCAAATCGACATTTATCACAAATATTTGTCTCCATGTCAAAAGGCTATAATGACATTCCAACCAAGTTGTCCAATAAAAACATGACCTAGTTGGGTAACCGCATTGAAATTCATCATAAATGTTTTATTCCACATAAAAAGGCTAGGTTCATGTCCATAAAAAGTAACAAAAATAATGTTTATCAAATAAAAACCTACTAAACTTGTGAGTGATTTAACTGTTTATGAAAACTTACTTAGGAATAGTTGCAAGTTTGATTGACCAAATAATTATCAATATTTGTGTACAAATGATAAGGGTGAATAAACTTGGCATTTTATTCTTGATTAATATGTATATTTAGTCCAGAGCACTTAAACACAGATTTTACAAGTTAATAAGTTAGAAAAAATTGAGAGATAGTTCCTATAGTTAAATTTGTTTCATGAAGTTGAAGCCATTGTCTCATTATTGCATATGCGTGTTTTATGTTTTTGTTGTGTTTGTTGTTTTGATTGCTTAAGGATAAGCAAACATTTAAGTGTGGGGATGTTGATAGTTGCAAGTTGCATCGTGTTTTAGTGGGTAGTTTGGTGTGTGTTTGGTTGTTAATTTGATTATTTAGTGTGTGTTTAGGTTAGAATTGTGATAGTTTGTTAAATATTTGTGTTTTAAGTGTTTATGGGTTAGAGCATGCTTTTGAGCTTCAATGATGTGTATTTGAGGTGCCTTGATGAGTTTGCTAGTGTTTTAGGACAAGTATTGAAGAACGAAGAAGACTCAGAGAAGTGTCGAAAAAACCAAGACCACGATCGTGCCCAAAAAGCCATGACCGTGGCAGAACCAAATGCAAGGGCCCATGATCGTGGCATGTATCGTGATAGAGAGCCAAATAAAGGGGGCCACGATCGTGGTCGCAATAAAACACGCAAACAGCTTTTATGAACTAAGTTTTCGAGGGACTTTTAAGACCTTTCAGACTCGGAAAAGATCCTAGGGTTACCCTAATTGGAAAGACTATATAAAGGAAAGAGTTTTAACCCTAAAAGGGAGCTTTATTTTAAGCCACATTTTGAAAGCTTCAAAAGAGAGAGACAGAAGAGAGAGACAGAAGAGAGAGAGAGAATAAGAAGAGGAAGAAGAAGTTGGTCTTCCAACACTGCTACCTTCCTAGATAAGTGGGTCTCCTGACGCTGCTGCCTTCCTGGATTATCCAATCCAAGTTCTTTCTCCTTTCCATTTTCATTTTTGTTCATTCAATAAGATTGAAATGGATTGTATGATGATGGATTTTGGATTGTTGATGATGTTCTAACTCTTCATTCAAGATTTACCTTGATTTAATGCTAATATAGTCATTTTTGTGTTTTATTGATTGGGTGTTGTGATTAATTGCAGTATTTGCATATTTCGGTAATAAACTGAGAGGATGAACTGGATAAAAATGATTAGATTGGATTAATGAGAGTTAGACGATTCAATAGATCATGTGATTAATCTTATCGGGTTTTGTATAGAGAGAGATCCTGTGTGAGTTCTGGTAGTTTATTAGAGGGCTTAAGCTCTAATTAGAATTGTAGGTCTTTTTTTAATTGACAGATTGCAAACTCTATAACTCAATTAGGGTTTATTATTTAGGCTTTAACAATTATAACTTAAGAGAGAATAATCGCCTCTTTGATAGTCTAGAACCGACACCACAATAACACATAAATATCTAGATTAGTTTCTTTTGAGTGATTTTCATTATGACTTGTGTGTTGCTCATTTTACCTTATATGTGTCTTAATTTCCCAAATTAAATTCCCGCTAACCAAATTCCCTCATTTACTTTTCTATGCATTATTATTATTTTTCATTTTATTAATTGTCTACACTTAGATAACCTAAGATTAGATTAATTCACCCTCCTCGTGGGATCGACCCTTCACTTGTTGCAATTCATAACTCATGCTCTTAGGGTAATTGAAGGCTATAAATTTTAAGACTCGACACCTTCGATCAATGACAACACATTAACTGAGCAAGCATAAAGAAATGTAATCAATTGCATTTTAATATCTATGTAATTCTAGTGAGTTCTTATGTCCAATGTATATTTCTCAGGAAATTGGTTTTGTCATTAGGTCTTCCACCATGTCTTTTGTAGATATATACTTCATGTTCACTTCTGATACACTCATATTTTCATATATATTTAAGACTTTATTCAGAGTCATTTATGTTCATTTTACGTTCATCTATAGCTAGTTTATCATGTTTTAGCATTATTCGGGGTTCATTGACATAAAATGCATAAATGAAACAAATAGACTCGAATTGTACTATTTTTGGGTTTTTAGCGAACTTGAACTTTAGTCATTGTGGGATTTTTATCTCAAGATTGGTTTAGCAAAAAATTCTGAAATTTCATACTTAAATTCTTGACTACGGATTTTTTGGGACCAATTACAGATTTTTCTGAGCTGGAACTCAGGAGAAATAAATTCCCAAAAGTTGCGTCAGATTTTGGATCGCTAGAATGACCTTTAATGGCTAAATTGAACTCGTAAATCTTAAAATCCAGAATTAAGGTTTATAAGGAATTTTTAGACGCTATTAGATTAATTGATGATATTAGTTGCCAGATTATTTGATTTATAGCTAGGTTATTGATAGTAGTTGTAAAACCTACCCTGAGAGATTTTGAACTTTATCTTAAACTGACGATAGTAGTTGTCGAGGTTTTCAAGGCAAGATCATTAAACTAACTACCATAATGCTCGTACACAACATAGGTGGATTAGTAGTTATGAACCCTATTATTGTTTGCGAAGATTTGGTTACTTAGTAGTTAAGAAGTATAAAATTCGTAAGTTAGTGATCTTATATTCTGTGCATACAAAAAACAAATAATTCCTAGAGTCCAATGAATGAATTAATTGGTTTCGTTGGCGAAATCCTTTACAATTGAAGTTTTGTAATTCTATTTTTATCCTAATCTTTCATTTCTGATGTCTTCTGAATTTTGATTTAGCACTTGTTTAATTTTGTTTTCTTTAAATTCTGAATTGTCGAGATTAAACTCCCTCCCTGCCCCCATTTACTTATTTCCATGCCTTGATTTGAATTTAATTAAGTTAATTTCGTTGAGTTTTGTTTGCGTCAAATCTGCTTCTGTTCGCGTCAGATTATCTTTTGAATTCTATTTTCTGTTAGTTGTTTATGTTTTCTAGTTTAGTAGTAGCTTGCATTTGATGCTGAATCACTTAGGTTAGATTACATTTTAGATTTTAGATTTTTGTTTCGTTTCTGTTTTTGTGTCTATTATCGTTTACTGAAATTTTGTTGACAAGTTTGACGATAGTTAGCATTCCAATTTCAGATCTTTGAGGGAACGATCCCTACTTCCATTTAATATTTGTAATTCATGTAGGGTTAATTTTTAAGGGTAACGACACCTTGTCATGTTATAATTTGAGAGCCTCTTGCTCTTTTATTACATAATGGAATTTCATGTTACAAATCTCTTAATTGTTGCCATTTAATTTCTCACTCTTTGTTGAGTTAATTTCTCACTCTTTGTTGAGTTCAATAATAATATTCTTTGTTTTAGTAACTATAATGAAGCATAAGATTTCTATGGAAAGAAATAGTATATATGTACATTATTGTCATGTTATACATACATATATTGAATAATCAAATTTAAATTATCTATGAATTCGAAAGAGTACGTATGTTCTCAATCATCATTCATATGAAAATTAAACACCAATTATCATACTCAAGATGATTTTTCAAACATAAAAAATCATATAACATATATTAGGATAAAACTGAATAATATCAAACTTGGCATACATTAATGAACATAATTTATATGGTTTTTCTTTACTTTGCTCAATATATAATAATGAACCCTATACGGAATGGAGTCAATGAATTCACATGATAAATTCCTAGAAGCTTGATGTACTATTGTTCTAATAATTTCAATTATAAGTGGGTTGGATATAAAGTTCAAACTAATTCTTGTCTTCAAACTTCTCTCGTAAAGTTTATCACCAACCATTTATATGATTTCATAATTAGACATTCTAAGTTCTAGAGTATGTTTAACAATGTACTTTTTGGTTATGGTAAAGTTAAGATAAAAGTTGTGTACTTCACTTCAACTTTTATAAAAGCCAGACATCCTCCAAAATACAACTCTTGCATTAAGTTATTAATTATGACAATATGTTGTATTAGATTTCCTTCAGGAAGATATTGCATCTAGAGTAATTGCACTAACATAATGATGAGTTGTCTTATTTATGCTGTAGTTCGTATAAGTCTGGATGACCTTTTTATAATCAACATTTACCTAAAAAGCACATTTTCATGATTAAAAGCTACTCACAAAAGTCCAAAAATTATAAATAAATAAATCAACTCATGCTTGAAATGGAACTGCGATTATTATAATTTAATCAACATCATTATTTCAATAGTATATGGACAAATCATATTTAAATTATAATTATTTCATTTTAATTAGAAACATATTTCTAATTATTATTATGGAACCAATCAAATTAAATTTTAAATTAGAAACTTATTTCTAATTCTCATTACACTAATAATATCAATTTTAATTTCAAACCTATCTCTAATTATATATTGTTTAATTGAATTAATTTATAATTCAATTAGCAACTTTTCTAATTATTATATATAATGTTTAGTTAGAGACTTATTTCTAATCATGATTAAACTTAAAAAGTTAATAACCTAAATGTAATTTGAAATTATTTCTAACTAAAATTGAACTAATTAATATTTAAATTGATACATTGCTTAGTTTAAGTATTACTAAAGTCATAGGCATAATAATTATGGTTGTAATTGTTAGGTTCCTAAGATGGCTAGTGTGAGAAGCTCCTCCATCTCACTACCATGGCTAGTTCCTCTTCATGCTTCTTGATTACTTCCTTTTCTTATTACTGGTATCTAAGTTATTTCTCAGCTTCCTTTTTGCTCTCTCAATGCTCTTGCCTTCCCTTCCTCTCCTACAAATGTTTCCCTCATCTTTTGCTCATTCCTATTTTCATCGCTCCCTTCTCCATAAAACTCTAAGGGAGATTTTATGACTTCCCTTTTCCCTTCACTAAAATTTGCTATTTATGGAAACTATCTGTTGGTACTTTCCTAAACTGTCACCTAACTTGCTTTCTATTAGAAACTTTTTAAGCCTTAAGTAGTGCACATATGAGGAATTTCTAATCATACCCTAAAATTTTTTCCTTAGAGTATAGAGAATGCTCCAAATCTTCACTCTCCTTTTTGCACCTACCTATCCCCTATCTCCACTTTCCCCTTCACTCAGCCCTAACCTCTCTACTAGAGTTAAAATTGCAGTCTCTACAGGAATCATAAAGAGGTCCTGGACTCAAGTCATCAGAGACTCTAATCCTGAACTCAAACTTTCTTATTATCCCCTAAGCAATTTTGAAACTTAAATTGTTGCATCACCTTTAGAAGCACTCAAAATCAGAGTTGAGCTCTAGAATGCTTCTTTAATTAGAATTTTCTTAGAAAGAGGAATCTCCTTTCCTGCAATGAAATCTTGGGCAGTGAGCAATTGGAATCCCTAGGTTAGAAAGACTTACTTGTAAATGATCAAGACATCTTTCTCTTCAAATTTCAAAGAAAATTTGAAGCCAAAAAAGTTTTTAAATCTAGTTCTTGGTATGTTAATAACAAGCCTTTGCTCTTGCAAAACTGGAGACCAGGACTAAGCTATTTAGAAATCAAACAATCTAATTGTTGGAATTATGCCCATGACCCAATCGTTATGTAATAGATTGAACACCTTAGTTTTGTAATTATTAATTTTGATTAATAACTTGGCAAATAATTTTATTATCATATTATGTTTATTGTTTTTTATTCTAATATGATAAGTCCTTGATTAAATTTATACACTTGCCATCATAATGGAAATTATGATAATAAGAGTCAAGTCACTAGGGCTTAATTTAAAAGTGTTCTTGATCATAGGATCATAAAATAAGGATTTTAATGATCCGGTTAGATCAATATGTATGTAATAGTATCTATTGGATAGTTTTTTTGGTAAATCAGTAATTAAAATTAATAATTACTAATTTACCAAAAAAAATTAGTAGATCTCATTTACTAAGTTACATATATAGATTATGCATATGGAGATATGATCATTGAACTAACCAAACTGATAATTCCTAATGGTTAATATTACTTATGAACAGTCAAGTGGGATATTCTCATAAGGATTTAAATGCCTATTTTTTCTTTTGAATTGAGATCATCATAGTAAACAATGGGTCACTTATTATGTTTTGATGTCGAACACCTAGTGTGTAACAAGGCTAGTTAAATGATTATTTTATATTATTAACTACCTATTTGATTAGTGGTGAGTCAAGATGGGATCCATCGACTCTATGTAATGAGTTTGAGCACTATTTTGTCATTGATCTTAATGATGGTTTCAAGACCTTGGTCAGGGCAATTGAATGAATGAGGAAAAGGAGTTTTCTAAGCCATTCACCAATCATTAAAGATTGACATGTATCATAGTTGGTTATCTAATAGGGTTTGACAGTTAAATCATATCTTAGGATAATCCGGAGTTGTAATGATGGAAGATAATAATACATTATCCTTAATCAGGTTCCGTATTTGTAAGGTTGTTACTTCACACTATCTGGTTATTAAGGAGTGTTATTAGACGCTAACTTTGATTATTAATTAATTGGATTAATTACTACCGGCTTAGTGATAAACCTATGTGGTCACACACTTACGAGTGTAATATTTCATATTTATGATTATTTAATTTATTATGACATAATTTATTAAATAATCTATATGGCATATTATTATATTTTTTGCTAGCACAGAAAATATAATTAATATTGAAAATTCTCTTGTACAAAATAAACAAATAAAATAAAAGTTTTATTTTATTTCATTTTAAAAATAATAAAAATTATGAAAAAAGGGCATCAGATGACATTGCATTTGGAAGTTATGTTTTGGTTATATATTTAACCAAAAATGAAATGACGTGATGGTAGGGATGTTTTCAAGTTTGAAAAACAATAATAAATGTTAATAACTGACATAAGAGAACTGCGTGTAGATGTATGTGTTTTTATCTTCATTTCGTGTATACACTACGTCAATAATAGTGACATAAGAGAACTGCGTGTAGATGTATGATTTTTTTCCTTTTTTTTGACGTTGATAAGAAACAAAGTGAAGAAGAGGAATTGTCTTACTCTTTTTCAACATTCTTTTGTTTATAGTCCGTGCATGAAAATTTTCGTTTTTTTATGAAAGATAAACAAGAGAAAAGTTTGAGAAAATTGTTTTCTCTGTTCTTGAAGAAAAGGTTCTATATAATGTACCAATAATCATATCAAATATTGAAAGTAGGACATATTTTTTGGTGTGTAGTACATGGAGACTTCGTAATTTTGAAATTTTGTATCAATTATCATATTTTAAGTATTTATTTTTATCTTTTTTATTATTAATATGTTTGATAAACGCAATAAATAAATATAAGATTACAATTTTTAATTTTCGCTGTATATGCAATCCTTTAATAGATATCGGTGCCAAATTTTTTGCGTTTACATGGTACTAAAAATCGTGTTGTATTTGTCGACAATTGTTATCATACAAACGCATGGCATTTGAAGTGCTCACGTTGGTGTTCAAAGATACATACAGTACTCTCATTAAATGCATTTGAATAGATATTGTATATGCTGGGACTACAGGAATACAGTAAACTCATTTAATGCATTTCATTGTTGTTGTGTTTGTCATGACCCACTCATTTAATGCATCTATACACGTTTACAAATACGAGAGTTGAGTGGGGTTATAAAAATATACGATGAACGTATGCATGGGTAATGCAAAGGTTTTAAACAAGGTTTTTGGTTAAAAGCTTTGGATAGATTTTGTGCACTAAAAAACGTTTTTAAAAGCATTTGGTTTAAAAGTTTGTTTTACCAGATGTTGCGTGTGCAGTAAACGTGCTAAATGCAATTGGAATATATTTTATCAAAAAGAATTTTCCCACTCCAGTAGATAATAATATTTATTTTTATTTACAAAAAATGACCTAATAATTAGAAAATTTGTAATCCAAGAATAAATAATATTTTTTATTGCTTATGATACATGAGTGACCTCGAAAGTTTTATAGGTAAACCCATACACATGGAGCAAGCTATACCTGAAACTAGTAGGATTAACTATGATAGAGTGTGTGTGGTGGTGAATGCAATAAAGTACTTACTAGAGGAGATACCATTACTCAAGCTGAATGATAATACGGAGCTAATAGAAGATGTGGTCAAGGTGTTCTATGTATGGAAGTCGCTTTCTGCATCAACTAAGAAAACCTGGAAGGCATCTAACAGGCTATTTAAATCTAGCTTTTGTCAAGACTTGAATGATGCTAAAAATATATAAACTCAAGAAATAGCAATAGTAGCTGAAGAAGAAATCAATACTAAGTAGATAGTATTAACAACTAATATTGAAGCAATCAACACCAAGGGGAATGGAAATCCATAGAATGATAAAAAATCCCAGGAAACAGTGGTTTATAGTAATGCCTCATGGTTAGGTCGGTTATGCTAGGCCCAGGCTCAGGCCCAGGAGTCGACGGCTCATTCGTAGGTGATAACCTCCCATGCATACGTAAAGACCTACGCGAAGACTTAAACCTAACAGTTATTTCAGGTATATAAGGTACTACTTTGCCATGATATAGGTACGATATTAGAACCCTGATTTTCTCTTAATTCCTAGCCACCAAAACCCTCACAAAAAGACTAACTTGAGCGTCGGAGGGGCCTACCGGGAATCCACCCTCGGCGTGCCTTTATTTGTTTTGCAGGTATCTCTAAGCCAGAGTCAATCAATCTCATGGATCCAAGCAACAACGTCCAGCCCCATCAGAATCAGACAGAACCAGTTGGCGCTCACCATGGGACCCGGCGTCAGGGTACCACGTCCAGAAACATACAGATCAGTCAGGTGGCAACAACCAATCCTGATATAGCCGTCGTCGCGGCACTTGCGCTACAACGGATAGGTTTACAATTACCTGCTACTCTCCCGCCAACACATCACGATTCCCATACACAATTTTCGCACCCGAATGATCAACCATAACCTCAAAACCAAGATCAAGAAGAACAGAGCGTAGCCTTGGAGGACAACGTCGAGACCAATTTGCATCTTCACTTCCAGCGCCCCTAGATGTAAATCCTCCTGCACCACAACAAACCTCCCTCACCCGAAAACAGATAGAGGAAACGGCTAATCTATTGATTCGCCAAATTCTATAGTCTCAGCAGGAACAACAGCAGACACCCGCATGGCAGATTGGTGTGATGGCCGATCGCTATTCTACTAAAGCCCTAGAAAAAATCGTGGACGATCGGATCAATGTGGCCATGAATTCCCGTCCGGATCATCCATCAGCACAATATAGCTCTCCCTTCATCTCGGCAATCTTGGACAGCCTCCCAGTGGTCGGCACCAAAATATCGACGCCTGAAAAATATACTGAAAAGACCGATCCCCTAGACTATCTGCAGCACTTCCAGTCGATGATGAACCTACATCGCGTCCCCGACGCCATTCAATGTAAGGCATTCTGCACTGCCTTTCAAGAAGGAGCTCGACGATGGTTCAATAATTTACTCCCATGTTGCATCACTTGCTTTGAGGATTTTAAGCTGCTATTCCTCAATCAATTTGCTACAAGTAAATGGCCATAGAAGACTGCTTTGGAAGTGATGCAGTTGACCCAAGGAAGGAACGAAAGTTTGCAGTAGTTCATCGCTCGGTTTATCAATGAAGCTGTTGAAGTACCTGACCTTACCTGCTCGTCCATGCTGGCTGCCCTCATGAGCAACGAGAGGGATGAAGAGTTCAAAAAATCATTAGCCCTCGATCAGTCCAATACAATTCAAGAGATAAGAAATCGGGCGGATAAGTATATCCAACTTGAGGAAGTGTTGAAAAACACAAAACGTAGGGCAAATGACCGCTGGCCGAGTGGCAGAGCAGATGATTCACAAAATCGACAAAAGGATCAGTCTAGCTGGAGAAAATCGACCAATCGATAGGGACAAAGACGAGAACCTTTCACCCCACTTAACAGGCGATATGCGGAGGTACTGGCAGCCATGAGAGCAGATGGAGAACCCAACAAATTGAAAACTCCCCTCAAGAAGAGGGACCCTGATTTATATTGCCGCTTCCACAGAGATATCGGTCATGACACGGAGGATTGCTGGGACTTAAAGAAAGAAATTGAACTCCTTATCCAAAGAGGAAGGCTGGGTAGATTTTTGAAGTACAGAAAAAATGTTGATCGAGATAATGAGAATAAGAGCGATCAGTCTGAAAAGTGGCGACAGCCTTAGAGGCGAAACAATAGGAATGATGGAGGGAGGCAGAACAGGAATACGGACGATCGACGCGAAGCGAGAGGACAGTCCAGGGCAAGAGGTGATAGAAACACCGGACAACAAGATGACCGATCGGTTAAGGTCATTAACATGATCTTTGGTGGTAGTGTAGCAGGCGGGTCCACCGTTAAAGGAAGAAAGAGGCATGTCAGGAAGGTCGGTGAAGACTTGTCAGCCAAGAAAAAGAAGCAGAACGATGGGAGATACCATTCGACGAATCTGATCTAGATGGTGTTAGCTGTCCTCATGATGACACGCTCGTAGTCAATTTGAACATGGATGGTAACGAGGTGAAATGGGTAATGATCGATACAGGTAGCTCGGTCGACCTATTGTATTATGATGCCTTCAAGCAAATGGAGATACCGGAGGATCGACTACTGCCTATAGAAGGACCTATCAAATGGGTAACTGAAGCATCAGCCTACCTATTTTCCCTAGTCTTTTTGAAAGTAAAATTCGGAGAAAAGCCATATCAGATAGAGAGGGATGTTGAGTTCCTGGTTGTGAAGTTTGCAGGGGTGTACAATGCGATAATCAGACGAGCCACTCAAAACGCCCTAAGAGCAATTGTCTCCACTTACTACCAAGCAATGAAGTTCCCAACATCCCATGGAATCGGTGTTGTCAGGGGTCAGCAAAGAATCTCTAGGGAGTGCTACCTAGCGAAAACAAGGACACTAGACGGGGCGGTAGTCTTGACAAGCTCTCTTGACGTGAGAGCTGATGAAGAAACGGAGAGGATGAATCTCGTAGAAGAAACGCAACAGGTCATATTGGATGAAGTAGATCGCTCCAAATTCACAAATCTAGGTTTCGAGCTTGAAAAGTGCCTAGTCAAAGAAATCATAGATTGCTTGGAAGAAAACATATCAGTTTTTGCCTGGGTATCGAGCGATATGTCTGGAATTTCTCGATCTGTCACATCGCATTCTCTCGGTATCTGAAAAGATTGCAAGCCAGTTAGACAGAAGAAGCAGTGGTAAAGCAAACAGAGGCAGGAAGTGATTTTTTCTCTTTTCCTTTTTGTTTCCTTCATTACCCTTGATGTTTAATATGATTTCCTTGATGTTAAACATTTCTACGGAGTTCTAAACTTAGATTAGGAATTATTCTGGATTTATTTTATGACTTTATTCATTGTTTTCAATGTATACTTAGATGCTTGTGATAATTGTTCATGCATAAACTTGACAATAAATTAATAAAGTGAGTCAAAAGTAATTATCGTTAGATTGTACAACGAGAGTTGACAATTTAATAGACTCATAATTATCAAATTAGCAATCATTCGATGAGAGATCTTGTTTCATAAATTGATTATCCAATAGATAGCTCGACATCTAATTGAAAACATTCGGGAAAGTTTTTTGAATCAAGAGGTTGCAAATCTAGAATTTTCTAATTCAATTAGGGTTAAGTGATTAGATAAAAGGGGAGAGTAATTAATACCTTAGAAAATCTAGGATCAAACACATAATTGAATCAAAAATAGTAAAGGAAACAAAATAAGGAAAGAATAAGTCCTAAGAATTCAATCTTGATCAAAACCTTAAATTTAATTGGCAGCTCACTTGTTATTTAAATTATTTGCTTTTTTAATATTTGTTTCAATTTTAATTATTTATTTTTATTCAAATCACATTCTTAATACCTAATACAAAAGTTAGGTTCAAATTGTTAACCTTGCATAATCCTCATGAGAACGATAACCTTTTATACTACAAGATACAATTTGTATACTTGCTGTTTATTGAGGGTTTTATTAGATAATAAAGTTGCTCAACAAGTTTTTTAGCACTGTTATAGGGGACTAAGTTTTTGGTACCATTTTTGGGGATTTTATCATTAGAATACTTTGAATTCCTTTGATTTAAGAAATTTGTATGATTGAGGTACCTAATCTGAAGAAATTAAATAGAAAAAAGAAGAAAATTTGGACGTAAAGTAGAAGAAACATTAATCTAGACATCACAAGGCAAGAATGAGAAATCTGAAGAGTTAAACACTAAGAAGAGACAGAAAGAAAAATGGTAAAGGAAATATATCACAAAGAGCATATGACCTTTATGGACTTCATGAGGCTAGGGTTCAACACCTATCATTAAGGAATTACACAACCACCAATGCAAGTGACACATCATCTATTAGAAGAGATAGTGAATAGTAGTTTTCTTTAGAAATTGAAATGAAGTAGACATCAACCAACATTCTTGGATCTAAAAAGAATGACTCTTGTAGATTTAGTGATAATATTGCAGGCTGAGATCATCAACCTAACCCTAGAATTGATCAACCTGATGACCACCTCTTTTTCTCCGCTTAGAGCAATGTGGCATAGATACGAGCTATATGGACAAAAGATACATATCACAGCTAATTGGTTCCTAATGGAAAATAACAACATGTAGTAATTTAACTTTCTGGGAGCACAATATAGTTAGGAAGGTAACAATCCTAATTCAAATTTGTATAATAGTGGGTGACAGAACCACTCAAATTTCTTTTTGGTCTAACATTACAGGAACTTAATTAAGAAATCAAACTCTACAAGATCTGAGCAAGATAAGTCCAATTCATAGAATTCAAATATGGATGAATTAATAGGCAAGCTTACGAGTATGAAAGGGAAATTTGAGCAAGTAGCAAAGAATTATACCTCTTCCATTCACAATCTAGGGGTTCAAGTGGGTTAGTTAGCTAATGCATTTTCTATGAGAAGTGTGGAAAGCCTTCCAAGCAATATGGAAGTACATCCAAGGGAGAAATTTAAGTTTATCACACTTAGGAGTGGGAAAGAGATAGAAGAACTAATAGAAAAACAAGCTAAATCCCACCTAAAAGACCAAGAGAAGAAGAAAAAGGATAAGAAAAAGAATGAGGAGCCTCCATACATTCCTCCTCCTCCATATCCACAAAGTACCATTCCCACAAAGACTTCAAAAGAATGAATTGGATATATAATTTGCTAAGTTCGTATAAAAGCTAAAGAAATTGCAAATTTCCTTACCTTTCGTGGAAGCTTTGAAGAGCATACGCATTTATGCAAGGTTTTTCAAAGACATATTGTTAAGTAATTGGACTTGGGATGATAATCAAACAATCTCCATGACGGAAAGTTGCACCTTCTTAATTGCAAACCATATGCCCTCATAGTTGACAGATCCAAGGAGTTTTACTATATACTCTGTGTTGTTCGTAATTTAGAATTTTCTAAATTCTTATGTGACTTAGGTGCAAGTATTAATCTTATTCCTTTGTCAATTTTCAGAAAATTGGGGCTAAGAGATGTGAAGCTAACTTGTATGCTTATTCAGGTGATGAATCATTCACCAAAGAAATCATTTGGTGTGGTGGAGGATGTGCCTATAAAAATGGACAATTTATGATTCCTGTAGATTTTATCATGATAGACTTTGAAGAGGATCGAAACTATCCACTAATTCTTGGTAGTACCTTTTTTAACACTAGAAGAGCTTTGGTAGATGTCAATGAAGGCAACCTCATCCTTCGGATTGGTGATGAATATTTGAAATTTAATATTAATAAGGTATTAAAGAATAAAAAAGAGGGAATCTTTAAAAAAAGAGAAAGAGGAACAGACGAAAGAGGACATAAAGCTAGAAGAATATAAGGAACTCTTTGTTCAAGAAGCAAATAAAGAACAAGGAATGAGGGTGAATGAGGAAGAAGAAGGACAATTCACCTTCTTACAGGACAAACTGCTAGATTCAACAGATGATTCAAGGAGTTTCATTATTCCCTATTTTATTGACAGTTTTTTACTAAAAAGGACATTACTAAACTTAATTGGTTTTCTTAATTTTATCAATTTTTTCCCTTCTTAATATATTGCAACATGTAGCTTATTTATAGGCTACGAAATTGAAATTGGGTGAAACGGGTGGATGTAAGCCACTCATAATAGACCCAAGTTAAGCATAAATAAGAAGAGCAAGTCAAGCTAATGATGTGGAAGAAGCATTACTTGGGAAGCAACCCAAAATTAGGATATTTTTATTTTATTTTATTTTATTAGTTTATTTTTTGGTACTTTGTTATTTTTATTTTTATGATTTTTTATGGGGAATGAATTTTTGTAATTTTATGGTATAGAGTGTCTCCAATTCCATCGCTTGCACCATCACTACTAAATTACTTAAGTATTCTTGCTTAAACTTTTTCTTTGTTATTATTTATCTTTATTTTTATTGTTTTGTTTTTCACATTGATGACAATGTATTGTTCAAGTGTGGGGATGTATGTGCAGTTGCATATCATGTGTGTATAAATTTTTCATTTCTATATATCAATTGTGTGTGAATTTTACAATTGTATAGTTTTTTTATTAGGTTGACATAGTATGAATATTTTATGCATGATGTGTGTATTGTCTGAGTGTTAATGACAAGAATTGAATGCAATTAGGTTAGCTTTGAACATGTTCATTGAATTGTAAAGGCATAGTAACTTATGAATTTTATGTTTTAAGTATCTTTGGGATGAATATGCATGTTAATTAGGATATGAAACCTATTCCTTCACTCTATGACTATTGTTTGTATACATTTATAATTATAGTCAATTGAATTGGTTAGAATTATTGGTACCCTTTCATGAGAATGATTAACTAAAAAGAAATGAAGTGGGCTAAGAAATAAAAAAAAGTATGTTAAAAATAGTAAATAAAATAACTATTTCACTGGCCCTTTTTAAGAAATTTGGGTTAAGAATAGAGTTGGTAGCTAGTTGAGAGTTGCGATATAGCCGAGTAACTAGGGGCATTCATAAAAAATGTTTATCTTTACATCAAAAGGCTAGAATGACACTCCAACCAAGCTAATAAACAATGTGACCTAGTTGGGTAACTAGGGGACATTCATGACAAGGTGTTTGCCTTTACGTCAAAAGACTAGGTCTATCGTTAAAGAAAATAAAAAATATTGTTATAATAAATAAACCTACTAATCTTTAAAAATAGCAAGAATTCTTATGAAGGGTTACTTAAAGATAGTTTGCCCTTTTGATTGATCAATAATAATAAATGCATGCTTACAAATGCCATAGGTGTATGAATAGGATGTTAATATTTTGATTGATATGTATATTCAATTTAAAGAACTTGAACATGAAAGGAATAAGCTAGTGCATTGGCACATTTTGAGTGATTGGTGTTTGATTTTAAGTTAATTTAATAAGTTTTGATGTCATTGTATCATTATTGTATTGTTGCATTATTGTATGTTTATCTGTTTATGTATTTTGTTGTTTGTGTTTTAAGTTTTGCTTAAAGACAAGCAAAGGTTTAAGTACAAGGATGTTAATAGGTGTAGATTATATCATGTTTTTAAGGTGTTTAAATGTGTTTTTTAAAGTATTTCTCAGATGATTATCATGTGTATAAGCTTAGAATTATGCTATTGTTAATGTTTGTATGTATTCTAAGTGTTTTGTATGTATTTTAAGTGTCTGTTTAGTTTAAAGCATGAATTAGATCTTAGTTTTATTATTTAAGAGGTGTTGGATGTGTTTGTGAGTATTTGGAATCAGGATGTTGAAGAATGAAGAAGATGGAAGAAGCTTAAAGGTTTCATGATCATGTACAATTGAACATGATCAAGATAGAGATGATAAACCTAAAAGCATGATCGTGACTCTTATGTCATGATCGTGGCAGAGACTTTCCATGTGATAGTTTTTTCAACTATTTTAGGGTTTTGGGGCATTTTTGGAACTGATCAAAGTGGGAAAACCCCATTTACACCCCAAGACCCTAACACACTATTTAAGAACGTGAAACTCACGAAAAAAAGATAGCAACCATTGCATCAAAGTGAATCAAAAGTGGGAGATCAAGAAGAACGTCAGAAAATTCCAACATTCTAGATCAAGGCATTAAACAGTTTTTTCTCTTTTACTTTTTATTTCTTTCGTTATCCTTTATATGTAATCTGATTTCCTTAATGTTAAACATGTCTATAGAGTTCTAAATTCATATTAGGAATTATTCTTGATTTATTTTATAACTTTATTCATTGTTGATTTCAATACATACTTAGATGTTTGTGATAACTGTTCATGCATAAACTTAAAAATAAATCGAGAGAGTGAGTCAAAAGTAATCAGCATTACATTGTACAATGAGAGTAAAAAATTTAACAGACCCAAAATTATCAAATTAACAATCATTCAAAGAGAGCTCTTATTTAAGAAATTAATTATTCAATAGATAGCTTTAGATCTAGTTAAAAATGTTAAGGAAAGTTTTGTAAATCGAGAGGTTGCAAATCTGGAATTTTCAAATTCAATTAAGGTTAATTGGTTAGATCTTGAGATAGAGTAATCAATACCTTAGCAAATCTAGGATCAAGTGTTGGATCCCGTTTCCGGTATCCAACTCCTCAGAAAAACATAACACCTATACTCTTGCTCTGATACCACAAATGTTGGATCCTGTTTCCGGAACCCAACTCTCTTGCTTACTCATACATCTGTTGGACCCCGTTTGATTCCAAAGTCCAACGCTTGCTCTGATAATCATGAAACGTGAGCGTGCATATTACCTTGAAGGGTTATTGCATTAAACACTCATTAGCCATCAGTATATTTTTTCTCTTTTCTTTCCTCATAACATCTAAAACATTTACTCACAAATTATCCAATGGCGTGCCCATACAAATCAGTCACCATGCTTGAACTCATTTCTCCTATTTGTGAACAGAATTTGGAAAACTTCAAATTAGAATTTCAATTCAACTTCTTCAAACAAATCATAGCTCTAAGTCTCTAGTTTACTTTGAAGAAAAAATCATCTCAATCGGAGATCTAAAGCTCAAGATACGCTTGAAAAACCAAAGCGTGATCATAACCCTAATCATTTCAGACTGCTCTTATACTAAAACATTATCCTGCACTTGACTTCCATCCAAAAATTGACACTCTTAGAGACTGAATTAGATCTTCATTTCATCAAACAATTTGTAGCTTTATTTCTCCAGTTTAATCCAATTCAAAAATCATCTCATTTGGATAAATAGAGATCAAGTTATGGCTAAAACTATTGGACCCCAAACTTTTCTTGGAAGTTAGAACTATTGTATGTGAAATATTAGAAGTTAAAAGCTGGAAAATGAAAATGTTCATTGAGCATGCTCCGGTGTTTTAGCCATACCTTGATCTCTAGTTGTCCAAATGAGATAATTTTTAAATTGGATTAAACTAAAGAGATAGGGCTACAAATTGTTTGATAAAATGAAGTTCTAATTTAGTCTCTAAGAGTACCAATTTTTGGATGGAAGTCAAGCACAGGATAATGTTTTAGTATAAGAACAGTCCAAAATTTTTGGAGTATAACTGTCAGAATACTAAACCAAATTTAATGATTTTAATGTCATTAGAAAATTAAGACAATGAAGAACATTTCTCTAGAAGGAAGTGCAAGTAAATTCCTTCAATTGCATGATTAGAAAAGGTCTTGATTTTCGAAGAAGCTAAGTATGATTTAAATGAATTTTGAGGCATTGATAGATTATTTATGTTATTTTTGTGGAATTAATTAGCATGTTAATGGGATTTAGACCATATGACATGGATTAAATTGAATTAAGGTGGTAAGATTGCATGAGGGCATTTTGGGAAGACCACTTAAGTTTTTAAGTTACAAGGCTTATATGTAAGGGCAAAGTTGTCATTGCTCATTCATTAATGGCATTTTTGTAAATAGAAGTGTAGGTTGGCTTTTAAGAACGAGGCATGCACGAAATTGGGTAAGAAAACATAAGAAAAGAGAGAAGAGAGGGAGAGTCGATGGAGAAGAAGAGAAAGAAGAAAGAAAATGCTAGATTTCAATTTTTCTTGGTCTTGAAGAGGGATTTTGAAGTTGCTCAAGAAGGGAAAAAGGAAGAGGATGATGAGAACTTCCATATGAGCCAAGAAAATCCTCATTTGGTGAAGATCCAAGGTAAGTGGGATTTTAAATCTTTGAATTTTTAGAGAGCTTTTGCTTCTTATGGCTTAAGTGTTGGGACCCGATCTCAAAACCGGAGCCCAACCGGAAAGCGTAACGATAAACAGAAAACCAAAGAACGGAGAAACGGAAAAACAAAACAAAACAAATCAAATCGAATCGAAAACTCGGAGCAATCAGATAACCAAATTCGGAACAAAATCGAATGCAAATCGCAGAATTCGAAAGAAACGGATTTCGAAGCGAAGTGAATCGGTAAAGAGATCAAAATCGAAGCAAACAAAGTCCGACATCCGGTAACGAAAATTCTTGAAAATCCTCGCCGCGTTGGAACCTTAAGACTAATCTTATCCGAAATCCGGTATAAACTTTTTTTTATATCCCGGTAGCACAAGGCTATGGGCTCTATCCCACATCGGTTGGAGAGGGGAACGAAGCACTCCTTATAAGGGTGTGGATACCTCTCCCTTGCAGATGCGTTTTCCCAGCCCGAACGCACTGGATCCCATAAGAACTTCGAAGTTAAACGTGCTTGGGCTAGAGCAGTACCAGGATGGGTGACCTCCTGGGATGTCCTGTGAGAAAACTTCCTGGATGCACTACGGCATCGGGAAGCAAAACTGTGAGGGTGCTTGGCACGATAGCCTTGGCCCAAAGCGGATAATATCTGCAAGCGGGTGGTCTGGGACCCAACAGTGTGCATGTTAATGTTTTTGGTATTGATGTTGATGTTGAGAGATACACACTTGAATGGTTGTGACTCTTTTGGTAGCTAACTTGGGTCCCATTTGTGATGAATTTGACCATACAATTCTGTCAAAGTAGTTGGATGGAGAATTAAGTTGTATGCATGAACTTGGATTAGGCAGCTTGAGAGGATAGTGAACCATGTGGATTGATTAAAGTAGTTAATTGTATAAACTTAGTCAATAATTGATGTTGAGTGATGAGGCAATGTATGAAATTTTGATAGATTTTCTTTTAAGCACATATAAGGTCTTGAGTTATATGACTGCAATTTCATAGTCATTTATCTTCTTTGATGTATGTGAGGCTTCCCTTTGTGGATTACCTTCAGAACTTGCTCTGAACCTGTTTGATGCTGCTAGTTACATGCTTTATGGACATGATAAAGGCCTTCTTTGTTTTTAACTTTTAACTTAAATGACCCACCAAGTCATTTTTCCCTTGTTACCCCTTTGAGCTTTTAACCTTGTTTTTTTTCTTATTAATCGCATTGCATTGAAACTTGAAAACTTTTAGCCTTACCCTTTCACAAGTTGAATGAAGTACTAAGTATTTGACGTCTTTGACTTAGGGACTTTTGTTTTATACGCTATTCTGAGATGTTTTAGAGGTACATTTACTCACTTGTTGTTGATTTGTGCTACTACTATCTTCTTTATGTTTATTGTTACCAAAACAAAAAACAAAACAAAACAAAAACATCTTTTATGTTTATTGCTACAAAACAAAAAAACAAAGAAAAACGAAAAGAAAAAAAGAAAAAAGATCAAAACAGTAGCGTTTGATAGTGATGAGTAGTTGTAGTCCCGTATTTCTGTTTGTACATCTCAAAAGTTCTTTTTGATTGTCCCACGACACTTAGTACTTTGTGAATGCTTGTGAGTCGCCTTTGACCCTTTTACCTCACCATAACCTAAGCCCCATTACAACCCTTAATAAAATCCCTTTTGATTCATAATGGCATGTACTCTATGTAGTGAAAACAAGAGGTGAATTTGCAAGCCTATGGTAGTGTGATTTCTTAGAGGAAGCTTTGAGCGAAACACAACCCTTATACACTTAAGCGACATAAGTATGAAATTTTGATGGATTTTCATTTAAGCACATGTGAGGTCTTGAGCTATATGATTGCAATTTCATAGTCATTTATTTTCTTTGATGTATGTGAGGCTTCCCTAGGTGGATTACCTTCAGAACTTGCTCTGAACCTATTTGATACTGCTAGTTACATGCTTTATGGACATGATAAAGGCCTT
>JANKOE010010911.1:0-10455 GCA_026284465.1 Erythroxylum citrifolium | reverse complement strand
GCTTGTTATTTTGGTTATAAGCATGTAACCCACGGAGCTTTCGAGCTCACCCCCACTTTTTCCCCACTTTCAGGTTTTGAACAAGCGATCAAGAAAAAGGGATCAAGGCAAAAATCCAATTTTTGCATGTTTTGTGTTGTTTGAGATAATTGATGTAAAACAGTGCATTGAGTGTAATTTGTGAATTTAGGGGTTTCCATGTATTGTGTATTGGATATTGTTACTGGAGTTGGCTTGGAAATGCCAATAATGTTATAAAACTTTTATATATTTTCATGATGTTAATGAAATGTGAATCGGTGTATGGATTTTGACATGTGAAGTTATGTATGATGATGTGGGTTGAAATTAGAGATAATTGAATGAAGCTATCCACTTGGGTTAATGAATGACTTATTGTTATATATATGTGAGGCAATATGGACAAGAAAGATAGGAAGGTTATGGTTCATGGGATGTTGAGCATGTATGGTTAACATATATGTATATTGATATAATCAGTGAGATATTAAGGAAAAAGGAAACACAGGAATTTTTGGGATGATGAAATATAGCTAAATATGAAAAGTCAATTGAGTTGAGGCTTAGGAATGAATGATTATGAAATTGGCATGTGAATCATGTATGAATGATGAGTTGTGATTATATATGAAGAGTGAAAATAAATAGAAGTTGATAAATTGGTATATGTATATCTATGAGGGAATTGATGAACCTTGAGTATGAGTTGCCATTGCTTGTAATTGAAATGTTATAAAAAGGGAGGACTAGCATTTGAATGGATAAGAATGATGATGTATTAGCAAAAGAAATGAAATAGAGATATGAATGATACAAGTTATAATGTTGTATAGGGTTTGTATATGAAAGTAGCTATGGTGTATTGATGAGGGTTGTAGTTTTGATGATTTAAAAGGATTGATAATTGAGAGTTTTGTGAAATGAACTTGATGTATGAGTTATTTTGAAGTGAGTTAGCATGAAAATAAGTAAGATTGGTAAGATTATAAGTGAATTTTGAAGTTCATAAGAGTTGATGATGATAGGAAAGTGATAGGAGCATGAAAGAGGGGTTTGAGGGCTTTGGGGAAGCCCCATGTTCGTTAAACGGACATGGGAGTCCGTTTAACGGTCTTTCTCGAGTCATTTGGGACCCTATGCATTCCCCGTGTCCGTTAAACGGACATAGGAGTCCGTTTAGCGGACTGTCTCGGGTGAAAAATGCAATTTTCCCGATTCATGTCCGTTAAACAGAAATGCATGTCCGTTTGCATGTCCGTTTAACGGACATGCACTGGAAAGATTGAGGATTTGGACACTGTTAGAGTCTGAATCTTGCTTTGAGGCCTCTAATATGAGTTGTAGACCTTGATGGTATCTTTCCAATGGTGCAAAAACGAAAGCATTTGGACTTTTGTAGAGAAAGTTATAACATTCGCGCCAAGCGAGGTTAAAATTGATTTTCGGAATGAACATGGTCCAGTGTTTAGGGCATAACTCCCTCATCCGACCTCCAAATTGGGTGATTTTTGAGCCAATGGATTCATGAGACATGTGGGTATCTTCCCATGAAAATCTGTATTATTTTGAGTCAAATTAAGAGAGTTTGTATGAAATCAAGTAAGAGGTCAGTTGAGAGAGCATGATTGGGATATGAGCACATGTTGGTGATATGATGATATCTTGAGTTGTAGAACTCCAATTGAGGTGTTTCTTGTGCCAAAATCAAACTAGAGACATAGAGCTATAATTTATATGAAGAAGTCAAATTGAAATTAAGGTTTTAAGATTTCCAAATTCTGTTCGCAAACGGGAGAAACGAGTTCAAGAATGAGACTGTTTTTGTGTGGGCGCACCATTGATCAATTTGTGAGCGAAGATATGGGATATTTTGAGAATGAAAATAAATAGATGATGTCTAATAAGGGTTTCATGATATTATGAGTGATAAAAAAAAAATAACCCTCAAGGTTATATGCACGCACGCTCAAGTTTTATAATTTTCACAAGAGAGTTGGGTTCCGGTAGCAGGATCCAACAGTCGTTGCTGGAGAGGGAGTGGTGGCAATGGCGAATGAGAGAAAGAGAGTGAGATATGTGAGAGAGAAATAAAAAATAGGAGAAGGAGAGAGTAGAGGGTGGGCATCGGTGGTGGTGCGGTGGTCGTCACCAAAGAGGGAGTGCCAGAGTGGTGACAATGGTGAATGAGAGAACGAGTGAGATGTGTGAGAGAGAAAACAAAAGTGGGAGAAGTAAAGAGGAGAGGGTGGCTGTTAGAGGGGGGTGTTTTAAAAAATTTTCATTTTTTGCTCTTTAATCCCTCAGTTTTCTAAATGTGACGGTATCGACCGATATTTTGAATACAGACGATACTGACCGATACCAAGCAAAAAAAGCCAATATCAACCGATATCAACAGCTAGTATCGTAACATAGTTGCTTCATACTATTTTCCAGCCGGTACGGTACGAAAATCAATACCTTGTCACTAACCTAACCACCATAATTATTAAAATACCCTTAACTAATTAAAGTCCTATTTTATCCCGATTTATTTCAATTAATACCAAAAATACTCTTCTTGGAAGTAAATTCTAGATTTATCCTTAACTATTTGCATTTCCTATTTTGCCCCTTAATGCAACTTAAATTTATAAAAAATGTATCTTCTTCACCCTCTCCTCTCCTCTTCTCATTTTTCAGCCATCTTTTCTCCATTTTTATCTCTTTCCATGACTTCAATTATTGTCCCAAAGAACCACAACAAGAAATCCAACTATAACTAATGTAAGATGACTAAAAATAACACTAAGACAGATAAAATAGTTATTGGAATTTTACTTATATGTTAAGAGATTTTGGGGTTATTAACCTCCACAATGTCCTCCCAATTTGTTACAAAACAAACATAATGAGGGAAAAATACGATAGAAATGTCACATGAAGGAGAAAGAATGGTTCTTTAGACACTTACCAGTTGGAAAATAAAGAATACGAATTGATATTCGTTGGTTTGGTTTAATTCCAGCAAATGGCTTTTATTTATGCTAATAGTTTTATGGGCTAGGCTCTAGGTTTTAGTTAATGACATATTGGGCTATTTTTATTTGCTTTATGGCTTTATGATTCTTGCCCCCCCCCCCCACCAAAAGAATTCGTCCTCGAAATTAAATTACGTACTTGATGATCCAAACAGATATTGATGTCGAACTTCATTCTCTACCTCCTAAGTCGCCTATCTTGGAGAACGATGATGACTCCACAAAACTCGAACCATCGGAATCTCCCATCTCCTTAATTTCTTAATTTTTCTATCCAATATCTCCACTGGCTCCTTTTTATGAGTTATGTCTTTTGTAACCTCGATCTCAAGCCTCAATATAACATGACTAGGATCCGATTAGTACCGTCTCAACATTGACATATAGAACACATTACGAATCTATGATAACTTTGGTGGTAATGCTAATCTGTAAACTAATGGCCCCACATGTTGTGTAATTTCATATGTCCTTATGTATCTTGGACTAAACTTCCATGTCCTACTAAACCTTAAAATTCCCATCCAAGGAGAAACTCAAAGAAATACCATATATCGAATATTGTGCTTCATCACTCGATGATATTGATCGGTATATTTCTTTTGTAAATCCAAGACTGCCTTCAAGCATTGCCTTACCACCCTTATTTTCTCTATCGTCCTCTGAACCAACTAATGTCCCTCTAACAAACTAGCACCCTTTATATCCCAACGTATAAGATCTCTACAGCATCTGTCATATAATGCCTCAAATGGTGCCATATCGATGCTAGAGTGATAACTATTTTTGTATGCAAACTCCATCAAAGGCTTTGTCCTAGTCATCCTCAAAGTTTAGCACACAAGCTCTCATCATATCCTCCAATGTCTGAATCATACGCTCTAATTGTCCATCCGACTAAGGGTGAAATGCAATACTCAAATTCAACCTAGTCCTCAAAGTTGAACTCATCCAAAATTGAGAAATAAATGGTGAATCTCGATATGATACAATAGAAATTAAAACCCTATGTAATCTTACAATCTTATCATGATATAACTTGGCAAGCTTGTCCAAGGAGTCTATCTATTATACAGGTAAGAAATGAGCTAATTTATTCATCCTATCCACAATCACCCAAACTAAATCGTGTCTACATCTGGTCTTTAGTAACGCTACCACAAAATCCATCGAAATTTTCTCCCACTTCTATGACAGAATGGCTAAGGGTCTTAAATTTTCCTGCTGGTGCTTGATGCTCTACCTTGACCTACTAACAAGTCAAACACCTCAATATAAATTTTACTACATCTTTCTTCATTGTTGGCCACCAGTAATAAGGTCTCAGGTTCGAATACATTTTTGTAGTAACAGGATGTATAACATATGGCGCACTATAAGCTTCCTTCAAAATCTCCTCTCATAACTCATCTGCATCTAGCACATAAACTAGCCTCCTAATCACCAAAGCTCCGTTTGCTCTTACTAAAAAGTTAGTCCCCTTACTCTGTTACACTCTCTTTCTTATCCGCATCAGACAAAAAGCCTGAGCTTATGTCTTTATGATCCTATCTCCTAAGTTTAGTTACACCTGTAATGTTTCCAATAAACCACTCATATAATCAATCTCAAATTTCACGCTCGGTGCCCTCAACTCCACCAATGACTTCATATTGTGTCCACTTAAACTAGCCATTACGCCTAAGCTTTTCCTACTTAAAGCATCTTCCGCTACATTAACCTACCCCAGATGGTAATCAATAGTATAATTATAATCCTTCAGTAGCTCGATCCATCTTCTCTGCCTTAAGTTTAACTCCCTTTGAGTTAAGATATACTTAAGGCTCTTGTAATCAGTAAAGAATGTCTCCAAGTACTTAGAGCATGCACAATTGCCTCTAACTCAAGATTATGGGTGGGATAATTAAACTCATTCAATCTCATCTAGTGAGAGGCATAAACTATCACTTATACACGCTGCATCAATACACACCCCAAAGCTACCCTCAAAGCATCAGTATGTACCTCAAAACATCAACCATTCGATGGTAGCACCAAAGTTAGGCTAGAAGTCAATCTCCACTAAGCTCCTCAAAACTCTCTTGACACTATTTGGTCCACTAAAACTAAACTCCTTCTTCAATAGTTTGATTAACAAAATAGTTATTATCGAAAATCCTTCCACAAATCTTCAATAATACCCATCAAGTCCTAGAAAACTCCTTATCTCTGATATATTTCTAGGCAGCTTCCACTCTATAATTGCCTTTACCTTAGCAGGATCAAGCATCACTTCCTCTTGAGACACCTCATGTCCAAGAAAAATTACTCGTTCAATCCAAAACTCACACTTACTCAACTTTGTATACAATTGTCTCTCCTTCAAAATTTGTAAAACAATCCTCAAATGTTGTTCATACTCCTATTTACTCCTTGAATACACCAATATACCATTAATGAACACCATCACAAACTGATCTAAATACTCCTGAAAGGTCCTATTCATCAATGCCATGACCCCTTAGATGATCCAAAAGATCATCTATCTTAGGCAATGGGTACTTGTTCTTCACTGTCACCCTTTTTAGCTGTCGGTAGTCCATGTAAAGTCTCATACTACCATCCTTTTTTTTTTGCAAACAACATTGGAGTTCCTTAGGGTGATATGCTTGGTCTAATGAATCTCTTTTCCAATAACTCCTCTAATTGCCTCTTTAACTCATGTAACTCAACAGTAGCCATCCTATAAGGTGCATTGGAAAGCAGTAAACTTGGTAAATCATCTAAGAACACCTTTGAAAATTCCCTCACTACAGGAATATCTTTTAACCTAGGAGTCACCTCCCTTATATATATCTATAATATGAGCTAGATATGCCTTACATCCATCCAATATCAACAGTTTAGTAGTTACAACTGAGATCACACATACTGGGACCACTCTATGATCACCTACAAATATCACTTTCCAGTTACATTAATACTCTATCATCACCTCCTTTACATAATAATCTTTTACAGCCTTATGTTGTGCCAACCAATCCATCTCAAAAATTATATCAAATTCTCTTTAATCCATCACTATTAAGTAAGCTAATAACTTTATTCCACCAATCTTCACTGGAGTTCCCCTCCTTACACTATTTACTATTACATAGTCTCCTACTGGTAATGACACTCTTAGTTCATATCCTAATGGATTAACCTCGCTCAAAACTCTAGAAGCAAACTTTAAAGAAATATAAGAATGCATAGATCCTGGGTCTACTAACACATATGCTTTAATATTAAACAATGAAATAATACCAAAAATGACATCATTGGTTGCGGGTGCCTCCTCCCTCATCATATGGTAGATCCTCACTTGAGTTTGACAATGTGGTGAAGATGTCCCACTAGTACTCATACCTAATACTGCTCTATGTCCAACTCCTCAACCACCACCTCTGCTACAAGTTCTACCCGAACGTCTACCTCTGTCAAAAAACTCCTCTATAAGTTCCCCTACTCTCTATAAATATAACATGCCTGACTGATCCCAATATGTCACCAACATGATCCTCTATGAAATCTCTCGTAGGTAGCACAACTTTGTAATCCTCCAACTCCTTTATTGAAAGATCCTTTGAACCTCTAACTAGCCTCTCTGTCGAATATCACTAATGTTGCACTAGTAGTGCTATGTTATCCCCTGCTAGCTCCTTGATCTCCACTATACCAATAGAAACTACCACTGTTGCTCGATGTCGTATCGACTCTCCTAGATCCCCCGGCACCAGTAGACCATGAATGACTAACTCCCCTCTTGACAAACCAACTCCCATCTTTATGATGACTCTCCGATCGCCACTTTAGCTCTCCTCTCTTTCTGCCTTATTCTATCACATCCTCTACTTTGAGTGCAACCTCTAGTAACTTCTTGAAATTGAAAGTAGTAGCTCCCAAACCTAAGCAAATATCTATCCTTAGACCCTGCTCAAACCGGTAACATCTATCTTATGAATTTGTCATAGCCTCCAATGCATACTTAGATAATCTTAAAAAGTAAGTCTCATAATATGTCACCAACATCTCCTCTGCCTGAACCAAACTCATGAACTCTATCTTCTTTCAATCTTGATATATCTGCAGAGTGTATTTATCTTTAAACTCTCTCTCAAACTCCTGTCAATTCATCTCTCGTGTCTCGTAAGATCTCTTCACTAACTTCCATCAAGTCAATACATTGCCCTGGAATAAGGAAATGATGTACTATAACCTTCTTTCCAAGGTACATTTCAAATGATCTAAAAATAACTCAGTTTGCTCCCACCATGCCTCAGCCTCCTGAAGATCAGTTGTTGGGCCCCGATTTTCAAAGCCCAACTATCATGAAACATAGAGTGTGAAAGGGGTTTCCTTGTAAGGTTACACCAGTGTACCCTAATTAACCCTCAATAAAGATATCAGATTGACTTCATTTTTGAACGGTTCGAAAAATAGACATCTAGGAAAAAAATACAAGAATCGTGTGAAATCACACGATCTACCCGTGTAACCTACGGGTGAAAAAGAATGGGGCTAAGCACTGGGTTCACACGGCCCGTGTGAATTTTACACAGCCCGTGTGAATCTTTACACGGCCCGTGTGAATTCACACGGTTAGGCTGTGTAACATTCAGACAAAAATGACACTACCGCACCCGAAAAACACAGCCCGTGTGAATTCACACGATCTGGCCGTGTAACATTTGGGTGACATTTTCTACCCGACACCCCTCACTCAAATGGCTATAACTCTCAGCTCCGACATCGAAAAATCACAAACTTGGTATCGTTGGAAAGCTAAAAGGACAAGCTACAACTCCTAAGAAGACCATTTGGCCAAATTCACCCTAAATCAATGCATAATTTCCCTCAAAATCATGACACAAAAATCCTACCCCAAAGAGAACTTGAAATTTTCAATGTAAAAACATGAGATGTCATAACCATGCATAATTCATAAGTATTTCATTCATATCAAATGAAGAATTTTACAACGCTTTAGTGGGCATTTCAAGCCACCTTATAACATAATCCAAAAGTATGAACATTTTAAGAAATACAAATTCTCAAAATGGGACTAAAGCATCAATTACAAAAATCATTCTTCAAAAGAACAAAAACATGCTAATTGGAGTGATGCCCTTTTTTGATTGACTTGATCACTCGGAATGTTGCTCATCGCCTGAGAAGGGGAAGGGAAGAGGTGAGCTTACGCTCGTGGGTAACAGTCTTATAATCGATAACAAGCAAAATCTTTGAATTATTCATTTCCATAGCAAAACTCAAATGAAATTCATGCAACATATATTTCTAACATTCTCAACTTATCAAACCAATTCACAAATCACATAACTCAAGCATTTGATCAAACTTGCCAATGCAAATAACACATACTCACATAATAATGGTTTGGGTAGATCCATAAACATGACGAACTACACAATTCCATATAATGGTCCTATGTAGTCGTAAATTCTTGAGGGAGTCCATAAAGGAGCTCCGTGCCGCTAGCGGGCCGGTGGGAGAAGCCTATAACTTGGTCAACGTCCACGTGACATTTCTTGGATGGACTACCAAACCCACATAACATGTAATTCATGAACTGAAAATCTATTTGCCCATATGGCACATTTCAAAACTTGCTTTCCATAAGTAAGACCTATTCCATATGTCTTTACATCATCATTTCACAATTCATCCAAACACAAGCATCAAAGCCATTCATAACTCATTCCAACACGAGCATCAAACCATTGCATAATTTATTCAACCACAAACATCAAACCATTGCATAATTTATTCAACCACAAACTTAAACCATTGCATAATTCATTCATCAACAAGCATCAAACCATTGCATAATTCATTCATCAATAAGCATCCAACCATTTCACAATTCATTCAACCACAAACATCAATTTTGAGGCAATTTGAAGTTATTCCCAAAATTCACAACCAACCCAAATATGGCATATTCTCAATCATTTAGAAACAATAAAGACACATTTATAGGGTAGTTGAAAAGTCATTAAATCCCATTTATTTTGAAAAAAAAAACATTTATGGCTCATTAACTTAATCATAAAAAGGTTACCCACCTTAGTTCCTTTGCTTGGAAAGTTACTCAAATATGCCTCGTCTCTTGCTCTTCTTCCCTCTCTTGAATTTCTTCAACAATCACAAAAAAAATCCCAATCAAAAGATACTCAAATTGACAAACCCAAGGAACCAATGCATGAAATTGATTCTAGAAAACTCATACCCATGAAATTCCTAAGAGTTTAAAACCAAAACTCCTTCCAAACATCAAAGGATTAACTATACACTTACCTCAAACTTTCACCAATCACTTTGTTGCTTGTCTCAATTGAAAGCTCTAAACCTCCTCTTGCTCTTTTCTTCTTGGAAAAACTCCAAAATCTCTTCTTAAGACCATGAAAAATCAAGACCTAACTAACCTTCCTTCTTTCCCTCCTTTCTTTCCTTCTCCATGACACACTCTCTCTCTTTTTCTCTTGTGATTTTCGTTCCTTCTCCTTCCCAAACAAGCCAAGCCTCCTTTCTATCATTTAATGAAGCCAAAATAACTAAAAAGCCTTCCCTCAATGCCTTAAAATTTTCCAACTTAAGTGATCTTCCATCTATATCCTCCATACATTCTTATCACCCTAACAATTTAATTCACTTCACCTACCTCATATCATCTTAGCCACATTAGTAAGCTAATTAATTCTAACACAAAATAATCTAGCAATAATCCAAAATTAATCTAATTATGCTTTAAAAAAAATTCCGGGGCTAACATTTCTTCCCCTCTTAAAAGAATTTTGTTCTCGAAATTCTTATCTGAATCATCGAAGAGGCATGGATACTTCTCTTTCATGGCTTCCATGGGCTCTCACGTAGCCTCTTCCACATAATGGTTTCTTCACAGAACTTTGACCAACTAAATTGTCTTGTTCCTGAGAACCTTCTCCTTGGTGTCTAAGATCTCTACTGGAGTTTCCTTATAACTCATATCATCTCTCAACTGAACCTCAGAGGTCTGAATAATATGAGAAGATTTCGATCTGTACCTCCTCAACATGGAAACATGGAAGACATCATGGATTTGTGATAATTCTGGTGGCAGCGCCAATCTATGGGCTAACGGGCCAATCCTTTCAAGAATTTCATAAGGTCCCACATACCGTGGACTTAACTTACCCCTCTTGCCAAATCTCATAACTCCTTCCAAGGAGAGGTCTTAAGGAAGACTTTTTCGCCGATCTCATACTCCATTTCCTTTCGGTGAGCATCTGCATAACTTTTCATCCTGTCCTAGGCTGCTTTAAGTCTTTGCTTAACCAACTTGACCTTGTCAACAGTCATCTGAATCAACTCTGGACCCAAAAGTTTTCTTTCTCCT
>JANKOE010010824.1:0-10466 GCA_026284465.1 Erythroxylum citrifolium | reverse complement strand
GCAACAGGGGGAGGCATACCCGCCCTATACCCGCCCCGTTGCCATCCCTATTCTCAAGTGATTGAACAAACTTTCTTACATTGAAAGTTTCTTAATTAATTAATATCTACTTGAAACTCAAATTTTAAGAAACCAATATAGAAGAATCGACGAAAATTATCATTTAACAAATTCTTTATCAAAGTTAAAAAAAAACATTTCTATGTTGCTAAAAATTTTCCTGTTTGTCAGCACAAGGTAAGATTGAGCAATGTAGAAACAACTTTTAATGTGCTTATTGATATGTTGCAAATCTGAATACCAAGTGACAATTTTTTACCAATCATCTGTGGGGTTACTGATAGCACATTTGTGTAAGATTAACCTTCATGCTTTTATGGTGAAGTTACATTTGAAAAATAGGCGAGAGGAACTCTCCATTTTACATTTACAGAGAATACACCATTTTATCAAACATGTAAACTTGTTCAGTCTCTCAATGGAAGGTAATCTATATTTGATGGCTCTCCACAAAGTAGTAGAAACTCTAGGGAGATTAAATTTGCACCAAACAAGATTATGTCGTGGAACACAACTGAATTCATGTTGAAATAGCTTCCTATATGTTGCATTATTGAAAATTCCATCGCTAGATAGATACCACTAGTTTCTGTCTTCCATATTCTTATATTACACTAGTATGTTAATTTCATTTCATATATTCCTATCAGAAACTCTTGACGGAATGTCATTCTTGTGTAGTTAGCAACATTATAATTTCCATGCATGTATGATGCTTTTTAAAGATTATAAATCATATAAATTCATTAGAGGCTATCCTATAATCTAATTATCATACTATAAATTTTTTTTGAGCCTATTATCAACCCTACTTATATTGTTATATCTTCAAAACTCAATTTCTTAGTAATGAAATATCAACTTAATTTTAAGCAAACTAAAATATAACAAATAATAAAAAGTTAAAAATAACTTTAGTAAGTATTTTAAGCATGTATAAAACTTTCCTATAATATATCTAATATTTTAGAAATAAATTTATAATTTACGATTAACTTGTTTCTTTGCGTCATTTGTATAAAATTATGAAGGTTATTGATCATTATAGAACTGTCCCTAATTAAGATCTTAAATGAAAATGTGTAAGGACCAAGTTCGAGTCCAAATTTAACTTATAAGTAAAATCAAATCTAAAGCTCAATTAGGCCTCAAGAAAGCAGGCGCAAACTTGAACGTGAGCATGATCAAGTTTTGCCAAACAAGGCCTTAGACTTTTGAATCTGAACCTAGTCTAAACATATATTAACGCTTAGGTAAATTATGAACAACACCTTGTGTAATAACTCTTAAGTCTTACTACTGGTTCAATGATTGCCAAACACCTTGCTTGCTTTCTATTGAGTTACATTTAAGACTTGTGTGCATGTTACAATTCCCTTCTTTCCCTCTATATAAATCATATTGTGTAAATAAAGGTAAAAGTTGGTTTATCATATTAGTGACATTAGATTAGTTCATGTTTGATATTCAAACTACAAGTGTTTTGTTGTTTTTTTTAATCGAAGTCTAAAAGAGAGTATTTTTAGAGAAATGAAAACTAAAACGATTTATTTTTTGAGAAATTTAAAGATTAGGGGGTTTCTCCAAAGATTTCTTAAATTAAATGGGAGGTTTATGTCTTTTACCTTACAAACAATTACGCTTAAAGGCAGAAGTAAAATGAAAACTATAGCAATTTTAAAATAAGAATAATACGACATCTACATTAATTCCAACTACTTTAAAATGATTTCAAATAAGATAAAATAATAACTTACTTCATTTTCAAATGAAAGATTATGTAAACCCAATTTAAATTAATCTACTAAGAACATAATTATCAGTTATTGGCTTAAAAAAGTATCATATAAGCCAAACAAGAACAAATGATACAATTAATGCAGCGACATATTATAATGTATTTACTCTAAACAATATAACTGTATACCCAGGGATCTTAACATTGAAAAACCTAAAAGAGATAACATGCAAACAAACTGGAGAATATTTAGTACTCATTTTTACAAAAAATGTAACATTTACAGGAAATAGAATCAAAGAGCATAATCAACCGACTGTTGAATTAATTTACATAAACATTACTATCACAATTGTATAACCTTACAATTACCTACAAGTTTAAGTTAGTAAACTAAAATTTTTTGTAGGATTTACATGCTCTATGATATTATCATTGAATAAGACAAAGAAACACCAAATAATAATTGATTATAGTTAGAAATATGATAGTAGCCGTATGTTATATCTAACACTACGTACAATTACTTACTAATCTTCTCTAGAGTCAAAATCATTAACACTTTGCACTACTTCCTCTACATTTGAAACAAAATCATCATAAAAATCATATCCAATTATACAATAATTTAATTTAATGAATACATGATTAGTAACAAATAGAAACACCTTCATCATCAAAATTTTTTAATAAACGAACAGAACAATGTATAACCTCATCGATGTTTACATCCTTTATAGTTGTGATAATATTAAACAAGAAAAATATAAAATATAATAGAGAACTACTAAAGTTATAAAAGTAAGATAGTTATATATCATAAAGTATATACATTACTTATTATATAGTTTACCTTGAATATTTTTATTATATAACTAACTTATGGCACTTATCAAGACCTTTAAGGTTGTTAGATTAAGTCGAATATGATTAAAAATCACTATCCGAATGCAATTATTTGTATAATCAGATATTAACCTCTATTTAATTTCTACCATAATAATATGTCAAAATTCTCTCAAATTATTTTCTGAACATAAACTTCTAAATAATTATCAAAATTTGTTCAATTATGTGAAATCCTAGCCTTCTTTGTATCATAAATTCCTTTGAATTGAGATTCAAATTAACAAGTTTCTTCCTTAATAAGGATGTAAAAACTGGACATTAGATTATTATAAATAAATTCTTTACCCATTCTTAATTGGTAATAAAAATAAAGCATAAAATAACTATTTGATGATATGAATTCATAATTAAAGCTTGATCATGATACAAATTATAAAAATAATATTCAAATATAGTAATTTTTAGTTTAGGTCCAAAACA
Source organism: Erythroxylum citrifolium (assembly GCA_026284465.1). Lineage (NCBI taxonomy): Eukaryota > Viridiplantae > Streptophyta > Magnoliopsida > Malpighiales > Erythroxylaceae > Erythroxylum > Erythroxylum citrifolium. The sequence goes on along the minus strand of JANKOE010010824.1, from coordinate 7,339 downwards.
ATAGTAATTTTTATGATATTACTGATGACATTCATGTAACCATTAAATTTTATCATCATCTTATTTTATATTATTTGTATCATCTTACTGGAGTAAATGACCCATTAGGATAATGATATTTGATATCATACATTTTAGAAAAGAAAATGCAAGCAATTAGATATTTTGTACCAAAAAAACTTCATGATAATGTTGAACACCTACAATATCTAACATATTTCTTTTGTGAACTTGTATTGTAAATTTTTCAATGAACAAATGTATTGGATGAAGGCTTCTTAGTTCTGAAGTGATGCTTTAATACTATAGAAGTGAGCCTCAGGTGTAGTAATGAATTTTGCCAAGAGCTCTTTATTAAGACTTGAATTCTTTTGTTAATGCTAAGCAATTGCTTACTCGACACAATCTTACAAGGTCACAATTCACCTAACACAAGAACTTAAAGTGCTTTAGACCATAATGTTTATCCTTTTTCCTCTATTCTCCTACCTTTGTGTGCTCATAGAAATCTCTAAAAATTTTATTATTATGCCTTTTATCTTTAACTCATCCTTAGAAATGAGTGTTTGGTTATCAGGCTCAAACTTCAATTTGACTTGTCCTTGGTACATCTTGCATGAAACAATACTTAAGCCTTACAAGTTGCTTAAATAGGTAGTAGAATTTCTATCTACACTGAGTTTAGATGCCTGACTTAAAGTAAAGCACCTCCTACTCTTCCCCTTTTGCTTCCTCTACCACCTAGTCTACCTGCCTTTACTTTCTCAAATGAGATTGACACACCTTTCTTAACTATATGACACACCTTTCTTAACTATATTGTTTCTTGACTGATATGTTTTTTCCTCTCCCATCCATAATTGGGTGTCATAGCTTCTACCTTGAGTGGCTCTTCACTACTTGGAAAGTATGATTGACTTCTCTTAAATAAGATTTTGTTTAGATTATTGCTGAAATCCAAATAAAGCTTAATTGTTCTATGAAAAGTTTGGATGGTCCCTTTACCCATATTATAAGAAATACTACCAATAAAAGCAGCTTATTCAATAAATTTTCTAATGTTATAAGGCACCTAGCATTTATGTTCAGGGTGTCCACCACCATAGTTATCACATCTCATCCTTTCTATTGACTGAGTTAACATTCCTATATTATCATTCTTTTTCTTAATAATTATAACTTTTCCTCTAATGTTGTCACCACATTAATATTATGGATATGGTCTAATTTGGCATTAGCCTTAAATTTCCTAACTAATAATCACTCAAGGCAATATTATTAATAAGTTCTTGCAACTCCTCAAAAGTTTTAAAGATGGTAGTTGCACCTAAAAATGCATCTATCAGTCGCTTAGATGGAAAACTTAACCCATTGTAAAATGTTTGCATTTGTAATTTTAGATCGAATATGTAGTGTGGGTATTTTTCAATAGCTACTTCCATCTCTCTAGTGTCTTATTCAAGGTATCGCCCGTTAATTATTGAAAGGAGAAGATATCATTCCAATGTTTTGTTATTTGTGCTGGAGCAAAATACCTGACTCTGAACTTCTCAAAAAGCTTATGCTAGATAGAATAGATTCATGAGGCAAAGACTTCAGCCATGATTTTGCTATCACTCAATGTAAAAGAAAATAATTTTAAATGAACCGCATACTCTAAGTTCCGTTAATTTTGAAAGTATCATAAATCTAAAAAAAATTAGTGATGATTATGTTTGAATCCTTATCCATCAAGCCATCTAACTAAACAAGCTATTGAACTACCTAAATCATACTAGGCTTAATCTTATAAGTGATGGTCTAGTATAATTCCCTATAACATGATTTTGTCTATATCTTACCATTATGTCTAATAGCTAGAATGCCAAAAATTCTAGGTTCCTCTTCTTTACATTTCAAAGTAAAGTCTTTTCAATTTTTTGATGATGTTTAAATGACACTTTGGGGCTACTCCTAGTCATAATCCAAAGTACTTAAATCATGAATTCAGCCAATAAATATAAGATCAAGAAAGAAAATTATAAAATAATTAAATAAATACAAAAAGAGCAAATGGATATTTTACTAAAAAATAAAGCACTCCTAATATCCGTGTCCCGATCAAAGGTGCCAAAAACTTGATTGTGATGATATTGTGTGCGATTAAAACTATGTAAAAGATCATTAGGCAAGTTCACTTATCATTTTTATACTACAACTTAGGTAAATATAAGTGTTAATCCTACAAAGACTATAAGGACTAACAGTAACCATCTCTCTATTATTAGATTTAAATAAATGAATAATTGATTAAAGAAAAAGATAAAATAAAACAAAATTAATAATCAAAATAAAAACTGGAGTAATGATCAAGAATGAAGCAACCAATAAATGAACAAGTTCTAATGTAGAATTCCCTTAAAACCTCTCTATGCTTAGATTTATCTCAATTTAATGGTTAATCCAAATTCTTTAGACTAATAAAAATTTCAAAGTTACAACCATAATCTTTTTCAAGATATAAAACCCCATCCTTAAGTTGATTGAATGAAATCTCTTTCTAATAAAAACTCCTAAAAATGTGTTAACTTGTTATATAAATTTCCATTATAGATTTGACTCTAACCTGGAAGATTTGTATAATCCTAGCTATCTCTAGGATTCCATATAATTCTTATTATTCATACCATGATCTATTCATACATATGAACAATTAATCCCTATATATGAAATATGAAATTAAATCAAAATACTAGGATACTTTAATTAAATCAAAATAAATAATCATGAATATTCACAATAAAACTTGTGCCTTTCATTAAATTAAGAAATCAATCCAAAATAATATTTCTAGGATTCATCTCATTTAGATCTATATAATAATGTAGTTCGTACTAAATTAAAACTACCAATAATAATCAATAAAGAAAACAAGATAAAAGAAAGCACTATTATAGATCTTGAAATCTTGATGTTGTTGGTTGAATCATGATGGAATCTCGAACTTTTTCTTTCTTATGTCAATATGCCCTAATTCAACTTCTAACGATTGCTCTCTGGTCTCCTTCTTTATTTAATTCCCAAAAGGCTTCTTTAATTCTTTTGAAACCTTAATAATTTTAAAGAGTCTAACCTAACGTAGGTTTAACATGATGCAACTAAAAAAATTATAATATACAAAAAAATTATCACCAATACGACCAATACGAACCTTTATTACACCTATATTAGCTTAGTAACTCCTCTTTCACACATATCAGGGTTGCCTCGATAATTATAGGTTTGATGGCTATAAACATAGGTTCATGTTCAGGTTGTGTTCTTTTATATGGCAAGTCGAAAAAGATGAATGGACTAATAGCCTATACAGTGTTGAAAATGGGCTTATATTTAACCCGTTTTCTGAATATAGGTCTTTATTAAACCCGTATCATCTAAAATTACAGTAAAACTACTCTAACTTAGCTCTAACTTAAAAGAATCTATTACTTCTTTATTGGAGACCTAAAACAAAGCTTTTAAACAAAATAAAAACAATATTGAGTACCAAATCATCAAATTTTAATCAAAATGTTCTCAAATTTATGCTAAAAATACAACCAAATTAACACTTATTACCTTCGAAGAAAATTTTCAAGACCATAAACTGTGAAAGTCATTTCTTATTTGTCTTTCTTCAAATTAGTTGTTAGACATCTGACCTTCCAGTGTTATCCATCTTTGATTCATAAATCTATATGCCTTTTTAAATGTAAGGTTCCACCTTTTGCAACCTCTAACTTCTTCTTAATAATTCTCTCATTTGTTTTACGCTTTGTGAAATGATGTCAATTTTCACTTCTTAATTGTGAATAGATTTTTTTCTAGTCATAATTGCTTTTCATTTATTATATAATTAAAATTTGATTGGGACAAATTACACTTGATTTGAACTTTTTATTAGATTGAATTTATCGAAGGATTAATTTAATCCATATAAAATAATTATAAATGGTAAAATGAAAACTAAGGATAACTAATAAAATATGTGATTGTAATGTTGAGAACATTTAAAGAACAAATAAAAAGAGAAACTACTCCTATATTTTTAACCATCTAGCTTAACTTTGTCATCTCAAAAGCATTAGTAATGTTCATGAATTGATGGTTGGAGTGAAAGGGACGTTATAATAGGGGAGAAAACAAAAATTTTATTCCTTTTTGTTACTTTTTTGGTCAGTAATGTAATGTGTTCTCAAATTTATGCTAAAAATACAACCTAATTAGCACTTATTACCTTTGAAGAAAATTTTCAAGACCATAAACTGTGAAAGTCATTTCTTGTTTATCTTTCTTCAAATTAGTTGTTAGATGTGTTATCCATCTTTGATTTCATAAATCTATATGCCTTTTTTAAATGCAAGGTTCCACCTTTTGCAACCTCCAACTTCTTCTTAATAATTCTCTCATTTGTTTTAAGCTTTGTGAAATGATGTCAATTTTCACTTCTTAATTGTGAAGAGATTTTTTTCCACTCATAATTGTTTTTTCATTTATTATATAATTATAATTTGATTAGGACAAATTACACTTGATTTAAATTTTTATTAGATTGAATTTATCGAAGGATTAATTTCATCCATATAAAATAATTAAAAACATTAAAATGAATACTAAGCAAAACTAACAAAATATGCGATTGTAATGTTGAGAACATTTTAAGAACAAATAAAAAGAGAAACTGCTCCTATATTTTTAGCCATCTTGTTTAACTTTGTCATCTCAAAAGCATTAGTAATGTTCATCAAATTGATGGTTGGAGTGAAAGGGACATTATAATAGAGGAGAAAACAAAAACTATATTCCTTTGTGTTACTTTTTTAGTCAGTAACATAATGTATGAATTGTAGATTGAAGCTTTTAGATTTGTGTTTCATTTGGTCACTAGACATAACAATTGTGAACTAGTATGGTCAATTACAACTATTGATCACTTTTATGATCCACTTAGAATTCGAGCATACCAGGGAGAAATTCTCCTAAAATTTATACCGAAATTCTCATCGACAATATAGATGGGCTTTGGAAAACTTAGATAATAGAATTCTAAGCTATCAAAATGCTAAATAGTGTTGGAATAGGATTTAAATTGAAGAGATGATTTAATTTAGAAAAAGAAAAGTATAAAAATACAAAGACAATATGAGATAATGATAGGTCTTTTTTTGTTGGATTAGTTTGGTGCCCTTTTTGTTTTCTCTTGTTGGTGTGTTTATACATCTTCACAAATGCAACTGCCTCAAGTAATTCTCCTGTAACTTCTCAACTTTAAACTTTCTCCCATCATGTCCACATTTTGGCTAATTGCCTATCGTATGTTCATTATGTCTCAACTTTCCTACCTCCCACATCCTGAACTTCCTTACTAATTCCTATATCTAGGAATTCTTTAGGCAATCTAATTAACTTTTGGAACTTCTAATAACTAGGCCTTTTCACTTTTAGGCCAAATGAGCAAAATTTATTATAACTATTAATAATTGCTTCTTACATATGTTTGGTTGATTAGAAAAAATATATAGTATTGAAGATCTCCTAGACTTCTGCCAAAATGAATTAAAAAACATTGATCAAATTCTCAGATATGCATTAGTAGTTTTAGGCAGTTCAGGAACTAAAGAGAATCTAACTAGAAGAAGAGGCCTGGAAACATTGTCTGGATAATCTTCGTACAACCCTTTACTAAACGGAATCCCTGATTGAAAGGGAATTTCATACATAACAATTATGTTAAGATTCCTTTATGTTTAAATCTCTTAACTTCCCGTCAATTTTGAAAGCTAACAGACTAATTTCATTTGAATTTCAAATTCGTACTACTACCTTAAGGTTTACCCATTTTGGTATAATTTACCAACTATTAATTCTGGCTTTCGAATTCATCAATCTTTCCAGTAGTGGACTTCAAATCTTCAACTTGACCCTCGTCCTCTATTAAGAATTCTTCTTCTTTAAAAATCAGTTCACCATTCTCACACCTTTCTAATTCTATATAATTCTCTGTGATTTATTACATTTAGAATTTAACTTCTATGGTTGTAGATACTGTCACTGCCCTTTATGAAAATCTATTCATTAGGTTCCTTTATAATTGAAACCTTTATTAGCTTATTGGTAGGCATAATTGCAGTTGTTTTTACCATCATTTTTTACTCTAACATTATATTTCTTCATCCATGTTTTTCAATCACTCTTCACGAGATAACTTTTGAATCTAAACTAGATTCACTTATTCTCTGTAGAATTTGGCCTCCACTATATCTATCTTAGAATGGAAAGGTTGACAATCCACTAGATAATTTCTTCCTTATTAACTTTCCACTAGAGCATAAGCTGATAAAGAGACTAAGGAATATAGAAATTGGAGTGGATCCAGTCTCTCCCCAGCTAAACTTAATCTACAATGAAGAAGTCAGCCAATGAAGAATTCCCCTTACTGTGACATTTATAGGGAGAATTCCCCATACTTTACGAGTCTCATAGTAAATAAAACAATAGATACCTCAATTAGGATCAAATCTATTTCATCTTTGCATAAATTTTCCATCATTTGGGTTGACATAATATTCATTGCCAACCCATTATCAACCAAAACTCTTGAAGTTAGTTTTCCATTAATGTAGGCTTTAATATACAAAGGTCTAATTTGTTGAGCATGGTATTATTTGGTTTCTCTAGCACTACCTTCTTTGGAATTCCTAAATCCATGTCCAACACGTATCCTTTACATTCTCTTCTCTTAAGTAAGGGTTCCACTTACTTTCTAGGAGTTTTGCCAAAAGAGGCAAGGGGCTTTATAAAAAGAAATGATGCATGCAACATAATAGGAATTTTTCCTAATGTGAACAATTTATTAGGATCTTCATCTTGACTTTCAGACTGGGATGGCTTCCTCTAAAATCTAGGATTGCATTTTTTCTTTATCTCACTTTGCCTTTCATCAGTGAGTTCTATATGTTCTTTCTTATTATTTGGGTTCAAACTACTCTCCTTAGAAGGGACAGGTTTTGTGAAGGGTAACTTCTTTGGGTGGGTTTCTCCTAAGGTATTGCCTTGCTTCTTCCAAACATAGTGGTAACTTTCCACCATTGAAGTCTCCTCTTTTGAGTTCCGGTTAATGGTATTAGATTTTTGGGATGCCTCGCTCATCGTCACTATTGGGATGGTGGCACTTGAGGGGGTGCTAAAAATTGAGATTGCCTGTGTTAAAAGCTTGGAATTTGAATATTACACTACAAGAAATCGTATTTTTAGTGAAGGTAAAAGTTGTCACTAAAAGCAGTAATATTTGTCACTATTATTAATAGTGACCAATATTTGA
>JANKOE010010813.1:0-10467 GCA_026284465.1 Erythroxylum citrifolium | reverse complement strand
AAAACTTAAAATAATAGCTTTTTTACAAGAAATTTATTGGGGGCTGTGGGGGCAAGTGCCCCCACTTGCCCCCATAGTAGATCCGCCCTTGTTTGCAAGTATTAAGAGAGGAACATCAACTGTACAGGAACATCAATTATACACAGTCTTCTTTTTGTATTTTACATAAAGATTATTTTTGTGACTTAAATTTGTGACACTTTGGTCATAAAAGAACAAGCGCTTAACGCTAGCATAGTAAACTCTAATTAATATTTTGATCACCAAAGTCAATTTTTACAGCTATGGTAAGGGGTAAAATATCAAATTACAACAATAAGGCTTATCTTAAAAATTAAATTGTGAGAAATTAATATTGAGGGGTAATTATATGTTCAAACTGTGATATAAGCTTGTTCTACCTTTAAAGGGCAAAGTCTCCCAACATCAATAAGAAGAAGACGATTACAAAGAAAAACAAGACGTTCAATTGTTAATGGAGTGTCCAATACCAGGACTATGACCTGGTTCTGTTGGACGGAAATCTTCAACGTCTTCTGCCTTACTAATTGCTTGCTCTTGACCGCTCAAACGAGTACCAGTACTGTTCTTACCATTCTGTGATTCATTCCCATCTTTGGTCGAGCAATTCACGCACAACTTGGACTGCAGAAGCCTTCCGTCCACGCACAAAACTTCATGAAACAGCATAAGAACAACAAGAAAATAACTCGCAGCAAGAACTTTTCTTGTGGTCATTTATGGAGGGATTTTGAAGTTGAGGTTTCGGAAAGCAGACGCCGAGTTTATATAGTATATATGATAACGAGCTCTTCCCTTCTGTTGTTCTGTTTTAAGGATTTAGAAGTCAGTATAAAACCTCTTCATACTATGCTAGTTGTACCTACAGCAACTGCAAGTGGTGTGACCATTTTCACTTTAGTTTTAGTATTTAAGGTTTCGACAAAGACATGTGAAGGCCCTGTTCCATCTTGTTGAAACACAATGGAGAAAAGAAACTTCGGATGGTTTAAAATAAGGGTTAAATCCCTACCACTATTGAACAAAAAAAGAGCCGATAATCATCCAAGCACAGGTTAGTTGTCTATATTCTGTTTGCTTCGTAATCATATAGCCCATGGCTTTGCAACTATATTAACTCTTATTTACTTGTTTATGTGGGCAATTTTAAAATCCATGAACTTTGCCTAATATTATTCCATCGTTTGAAAGTAGGATTTATAATAAAATAAAATAGAATAAGATGGAAGGAGACGTTTTCACATTACATCATAAACAGTAAAAATAAATTACATCTGATTTGGGAGGTTTATAATGGAATGAAAAATGATAAATATATACTACCTAATATTCCTTCAATAATTTTTCATAATACCAATTATACCCTACCCTATCCTATCCTAATAACAAGCAACACAATACATCCATTGTGTTGGGCATCAGCAGTCATTGTAGCAGGGGAAGAGCATTGTTGTCAACCAGCAGTGGAGGAGCGTTGCCCCCGGTCAAATAACAGGCACATCAACCATCAAATTTTTACATGTCGTCTTATTAGTATTCTTTGATAAAGTTTTGGACTTTGGTCAGAAAAAACAACAACAGTTTCTTCGATCTCTTGTCTGAAGAGATCGTTTTCAGTATCTTAGCTTCATTGATCTGAACCCACTTGACAGAAAGTCTTTTTTTTTTATTTGCAAGTCATTTTGTTGGGATCGGGTCCGTTACTTATCCCGAGGTGACCATTTGAGGCGGTCAGGTGAGGATCATGTGCAAAGGAAAGTTAAAAACTTCAATTTAAGAAGAATTACAGTGGCAAACATTGGCGGGTTCGTCGCGGCTAAACTGAGTAACATTTTCAAGGACCTTTCGAGAGAAGTTCACCGTGGCAAAGTCTCAAGATCGAGTGACTGCACCCTTCGGGACAAATATGCCGTAGTGAAGGCCCGGATCCAATCCAAGAACCTCTCAGGACAAATACGCCGAGGCAAAAGAGTCTGGCTCTACCACGGCGAAGTTGCCAAATCAAATGAAAATATCCTTCGGGAAAAGTTCGCCGCGGCGAAACCTTTAGTTTTGAAATCCATAACCCAACATTCAAACACAAAACTCTGCACACATACACATTACTAATTTCCCACAACCATCAACAGCTCAACCAAAGAAAAATATGCACATACACATTACAAAATTCTTCAATTCTCAATCTCATTTCTAAAACAAGATAGAGTTTGAACAAAGCTTTAGTTACATATCAACAAATTACATCATTAACTTAATACAAAGTACATATGGATGCTCATGATCGATATGCTGCTAAAGCTACCCAAAAGTAATTGAACTAACTAAGTCATTAAATGTAGCTATCTCGGAGTTTGTCCAAATGCCTTAAAAGGATCAACGATCTTCTCATTGTGCTCTTGAGGAGAGAATAGTGGGTTGAGCTACAAAGTTCAATGGCTAATATATTTATAACCATTAGCAACGAGCCATACAATCAAACACACATATATATACATACATCTATATTCCATTTGATTCTAGCAATTCAATCATTCACAATTTTAGCTCAAAAACTCAAAGTGAAAGAAGTTATCACATAACACATAACATGTACATTTAACCATCAAAACATAACTCTCAAATACATCATACTTGACAAATCAATGATGAAATGCGCACACAAATGACTCGAGAGTTCTCATGGGTCGAAATGGAGGAATCGAAGTTTACACCATGAATAAAATGAGTCCGTTATTAGGATCTCATATGTCACAAGCAGGCAGCTGGGAGAAGGCTATAGGTCAATGTGCACGTGACTAATGAAATGGTTTCTCTCTTGCCCAAACACAAGCAAACATTCATGCTCAATTCATTTCATCACATACTCACATTTTCATGCTTTTTAAGCTATTTCCTCTTTGGACTATACAAAATGTCATAACATGGTAATAATCATAATGCATTTTCAACAATCACAATAATTCCGTTTCAACAATTAAGCATATACACATACAAGTAAACAAATTGCCCATTTACACAATAACTATAACCACATTACCCACCTAAATTGCTCGAAAATTCAAACTCAATTGTGCCTTTCTTCTTGCTCTTGGGTAAGATTTTTTTTTTGATAAATCAGTAAAATTTATAAAAATGAAAATGAAGGGAATATGTACAGCGTAGAGATTTGGAGCCCAAAATTTCTAAACCCAAAGAAGCTAAAAGGAGGTGCATCCCTGCCCCATACCCTAAATTAAAAACAAAACAAAACCAAACCCCCTAATAGTTGCCACCCAAAAGAAAGTAAAACTAACAAATCTGCCAACTAACACAACTAAGTAACCCAATTCCAAAAACACTCAGCATTAACAATACAATACAATAGCAATTTATATGGTGCCTGAAATTGGGTATTCTCTGAATAGCGAAAAGAGCAAGATTTCCTAAACCCCATGCAAAAAGGAGAAATTTGAACTTTGACCCACGCCTGATAGAGTGCAAAGCTGCCCGTCAAGAGTAGGACAACATAGGCTGGATGCCCGACGATACCTAAACTGACACCTGGCTGCATCACTGACAGAAATAAACATTAGAGAACACATTAAACACAAGTAGAATTACCTCCTCTCAGTGTTTAAGCTGAGGTGCTCCATAACTTGAAAGTTCACATGCATAGAGAGGTTACGGTCATCCATGGCTTCATCTGTAAAGGTCCGCCTATGTGTAAGATTTTCTTGGTTCCCTAAAACAAACAAATTTTCTCATTCAATCCAAATTCAATTGTAAAATCATAAAACTTCAACCATTAAAATGGTAAAATTAAACTTACATTTAACCCACCCATAGTCTATCTAAGTTAGAAAAACCAAAACCAAGTTTAGAAATCCATGAAAAATCAAAATGGTTTCTTCTTTATCTTCTTTTCTCCAACACAAACTCATTCTTTCTATAATCCCATTTGTTTTTCTACCAAGCAAGAAAGAAAAATGAACTTACCTTAAACTTAGCCCAAATCTCCTTCTTTCTTCTTCCTTCCTAGCTTCCCACGATTTTCTTCTTTTCTTTCTTTCTTCTCTACGTTTTCTTCTCTTCTTTTCACTTCTTCCATGATTTTCTCTTCTCTTCTTTCTTATTCAAGACAACAATTTGTCTTGGTCTTCCAAAAATACCCCTCCTTCATTTAATCAAAAGATTATTTACTCCTTAGGCTATTTAAATACCATACTATACTCTAATTTAATCCTAACATTTCCATTCAAAATTCTAATTTTTACTTATGCCCACTAAATTAATGGACTCAATTCTAAAAATACATCAAATAAATCAATAAATAAATAAAATAAAATAAAAATTTTGGGGCCCAACAATTCTCCTCCCCTTAAAGAATTTCATCCTCAAAATTCTTACCAGAGTCATTGAAGAGGTGTAGATGCTTCTCTTTCATTGCTTCCAAAGGCTCCCATGTCCCCTCCTCTCTTGTATGGTTCTTCCATAAGACGTTAACCAGCTTGTCAGTCTTGTTTCTCAAGACCTTTTCCTTCGAATCGAGAATCTCCATTGGTTGTTCTTTATAAGTTAAATCCTCTCTTAATTAAACTTCTGAAGGTTGAACTATGTGTGAAGGATCCGATCGGTATTTCCTCAACATTGATACATGAAAGACATTGTGAATCTTAGATAATTCTGATGGAAAACTAACTTATAGGCTAAAGGCCCAATCTTTTCAATGATTTCATAAGGGCCTTTGTATCTTGGATTAAGCGTGCCCTTCTTACCAAATCTCAAGACTCCTTTCCATGGAGAGGCTCTAAGAAATATTTTATCTCTAACTTTGAATTCCAAATCCCTTCTATGTGCATCCGTATAGCTCTTCATTCTGTCTTGAGCTGCTTTGAGTCTTTGTTTCACTAATTTAATCTTGTCAACTGTAACTTGTACCAACTCAAGCCCTAAAAGTCTCCTTTCACCTTCCTCATCCCAACAAATAGGAATTCTGCACCTCCTACCATACAAAGCTTCATAAGGTGCCATTGGAATTCCTGAGTGATAGGAATTATTATAAGCGAATTCAATTAACGGTAGATGATCATCCCATGAGCCTTTGAAATCCATAACACAAGCTCTTAACATTGCCTCTAATGTCCATATTGTCCTCTTTGATTGACCATCAGTCTGTGGATGGAAAGTTGTGCTAAAATGCAACTTGGTTCCCAAAGCCTCTTGTAAGCTTTCCCAGAATTTGGAGATGAACCTGGGATCTCTATCCGAGACTATAGAAATTGGAATCCCATGAAGTCTGATTATTTCATCTATGTATTTCTTGGCCAAAGCATTTAAAGAATATATCTGTTTAATTGGCAAGAAATGTGCTGACTTGGTTAGCCTATCAACAATCACCCATATTGCATCATGCTTTTTGCTAGTTCTTGGCAATCCCATTAAGAAATCCATCGTAATCTTCTCCTACTTCTATTCAGGAATAGACAAAGGTTTAAGCTTACTGATAGGTGCTTGGTGTTCTGCATTAACTTGCTAACACACTAAGCATTTTCTAGCATACTCTGCAATATCTTTCGTCATTCCTCTCCACCAAAGTGCTCTTTCAAATCTCAATACATCCTCGTACTCCCCAGGTGCATTGCATAGGGAGCATTGTGTGCCTCCTCAAGAATCTCATCCTTCAACTTAAACATATCTGGAATACACAATCTATTATCTATCACCATCAATCCATCTTCTCTTATCAATATTTCAGAGGGTTTACCATTCTTAATTTCTTCTCTAAGGTTGCTTAAATACTTATCTTGCTCCTGTAATTCCTTAATCTTCTCATTCAACACTGGCCTTATTCTAAAATTAGCCAATATAAAACCAAATTCAACTTGCCTCAGTGTCACTTTAAGTCTGGCTAATTCCTCCAACAAAGGAAGATATACTATCTCCACATGTGTCATACTAGATTTCCTACTCAATGCATCCGCTACTACATTAGCTTTCCCTGGGTGGTAGTCTATCATCAAGTCATAATCTTTAAGTAGTTCCAACCACCTTCTTTGTCTCAGATTCAACTCTTTTTGACTCATCAAATACTTAAGACTCTTGTGGTCTGTAAAAACCCTGGTGGTGACTCCATACAAGTAATGTGTCCATATCTTCAATACAAAAATTATGGCAGCTAACTCTAAGTCATATGTAGGATAATTCATCTCATAGGGTTTTAATTGCCTAGAAGCATAAGTAATCACCTTATCTCCTTGCATCAACATACACCCCAATCCCTTCCTTGAGGCATCGCTATACACTATATACCCATCACTGCCAGAAGGTACAGTCAAAATCGGTGCAGATGTGAGCCTATTCTTTGATTCCTTAAAACCTTTCTGGCATTCATCTATCCACACAAACTTCCGATTCTTCCTCATCAATTTGGTAAGTGGGGCTGCTATCATGGAAAAACCCTCTACAAATCTTCTGTAGTAACCAATTAAACCTAAGAAACTCCTCACTTCTGCTATATTCTTAGGTGCTTCCTATTTCACCACAGCTTCTATTTTCCTCGGATCCACATGCACTCTTTGTTCTGAAATTACATGTCCAAGGAACACCACTTCCCTTAGCTAAAATTCACATTTATCAAATTTGGCATACAACTCTTTCTTCCTCAATGTCTCCAGGGCAATCCATAAATGTTCCTCATGCGCCTTGTCACTCTTGGAATAAACCAAGATATCATCAATAAAGACAATGATAAATCAGTCTAAGAAAGGCTTAAAGACCCGATTCATTAAGTGCATGAAGGCTGCAGGGGCATTCGTTAGTTCAAAGGGCATGACTAGGAACTCAAAATACCCATATCGTGTTCTAAAAGCAATCTTCGACACATCAGACTCCTTTATTATCAATTGGTGATAACTTGATCTCAAATCTATCTTGGAGAAGACTTTTCCCCCTTGCAGTTGATTAAACAAATCATCTATGCATGGGAGGGTATCTATTCTTGATAGTGACATGATTAAGTTTCCGGTCATCCACACACATTCTCAACGATTCATCCTTCTTCACAAAAAGAACCAAAGCTCCACAAGGTGAAGAGCTAGGCCTAATATACCTCTTCTCTAACAACTCTTCTAACCGCTCTTTAAGTTCCTTCAATTCTGTCGATGCCATCTTATAAAGTATAATTGAGATCGGTGCAGTACCTCGAAGAAGCTCGATGGGAACTCGGTTTTTCCTAGGTGGTGGTAGTCCTGGTAATTCCTCTGGAAAGACATCCGAGAATTCCATAACCACAGGAATATTTTCTAACTTTCCTCCATCTACCTTCTTGTCTACCACATATTTCAAAAATACTTCACTTCCTTTCCTCATCATTTTCTCTATTGTCAGAGCTGAAACAATTCTAGGCAGACTTGTTTTCCTATTCCCCATAAACACCACCTTTCTACCTTTGTCCAACTCAAATTTTACTATCTTTCGTTTGCAATCTAAATTGACATTATCCTTCTCTAACGTATCCATGCCTAAAATCACATCTAATCCTCCTATCTTTAATGGCATTAAATTCACCACTGATGTTTCTCCACCAATAAGGATTTCACAATCTCCATAAACTTGACTAATAATAATATACTGGCCGATTGGAGTACTAATCATCAAAGGAGTATCTAATGGGCTCAAATCTCTACCATGCACAGTTCTACTTGATGAAATAAATGAATGGGTAGACCCTGAGTCAATCAAAACAATAACATCATCATCAAATAATTTAATTATACTAGTCACAACATCAGGAGCAGTTTTTGCATCCTCCCGTGCCATTGCAAACACTCTAGCTGGTGCTTGTCCCTGGGTCTTCCTGGAGGATTCATTTCTTGGCTGCCTCAGAACTACCAACTTCAGTTGCAGCCTTGTGTCCCACAATCTCAGCCCTTTTTGAAGCTTGCATCTGAGTTCCCTCTCGTCTTGCATACTGTGGGCACTCTCTAGCCATGTGCTTCTTTTCCTCATAGTTGAAGCAAGCTCCTGTCAGCCTATATCACTCCCCCTTATGGAACTTGCCACAATGATCACACTTGGGAACGAATGACTTGTCCCTCTCTCCCCTTTCACTGCCTCCAGCCTTTAAGGATTGATGAGAAACAGTTTTCATCTGTCTGGATTTGCTTGCACCATTGCTCCTCTCCTTAGACTATGCAGGGAAAGTCCTAGCACTCTTCTCTGACATAGGAGTGCTATCTCCCCTCTTGAACTGTTCTCTTCCTTTTCTTTTTTGTTCACAGCACTATTTATTTTCTCCACATCCTCAACCCTTAATGTTGATTCGACCAACTGTTAAAAATCACAGAAATTTTGTGCCACAACTTTTTCTATGATGGCTAAATGCAATCCCGATTCAAACCTACGACACTTAGCCGCCTCAGTCATCATCATCTCAGCTGCATATCGGGACAGTTGCGTAAATCTGTGCTTATACTCACTTACTATCATCTCCCTCTAGGTGAGACTCAGAAATTCCCTCTGCTTTTGTTAAATATACACCTCAGACAAGCACTTCTTCTTATAAGCAGCTAGGAAGTCCTTCCATGCCAACAACGGTGGTTTCATATAACTCCCTGGCACACCTTCCCACCAATGTAGAGCATCTCCTTGTAGAAAAATTGCAGCATACTCAACCTTCTCATCATTCTCATAGTCCATTTGCTCCAATATCCTCTCTGTCTTCCTCAACCAGGTTTCAGCTTCTTCTGGATCCGTCGTCCTATAAAAGTCCACTACCCCATACTTCCTGAGCTTATCAAACTGCTTTCTTTTCTTCACTGAGGTTGGAGCAGAAGTTTGCGGCATTTGGCCTATGGCCTGGACAAAAGCCTAAGCAAATGCCTGGAACAACCTAGGATCCAATGGAGTAGGTACTTGCTCCTACAGAAGAGGAGACTCATGTGTCTGTGATCTAGAGGGCCCACTACCGTGCCCTACAGAAGGCTCAACACTTCCTGGGGCTTTAGACTCATCCGTACCCTCCTCTCTAGATGGAGATTCAAGTGCAATAGATCCTTGCAAAACTCCTCGTGTCCTTCTACGAGGTGGCATCATACTCCTTCAATTTAAATGCTAACAATTAGCTTACATTTCATTTTAATCTTATTTCCTACATGTATGCATGATATGCATGTCATTTAATGTAATCAATCAATTCACAATGTAATAATTAATCACACATCAAAACAATTTATACCACTACTATTCTAAGCCTAGGAATCCAAAAAGCCTAAGCTCTAATATCAAAAAATGTTGGGGCCGAGTCTTGTTACTTATCTCAAGGTGACCATTTGAGGCAGTCGGGTGAGGATCGTGCGCAAAGGAAAGATAAAAACTTCAATTTAAGAAGAATTACAGTGGCAACCATTGGCGGGTTCGTCGCGGTGAAACTGCAGTAACATTTTCAAGGACCTTTCGGGAGAAGTTCACCACGGCGAGGCCAGAGGTCAAGTGACTGCACCCTTCGGGACAAATATGCCGCAAAAAAGCCCCCGGGTCAAATCCAAGAACCTCTTGGAACAAATATGCCGCGGCGAAAGAGTTTGGCTTCGTTTCGAAATTGCCAAATAAAACGAAACTACCCTTTGGGAAAGGTTCATCACGGCGAAACCTTCAGTTTTAAAACCCAAATCCTAACATTCAAACACAAAACTCTGCACACATACACATTACCAATTTCCCACAACCATCAACAACTCAACCAAAGAAAAATATGCACATACACATTGGAAACTTCTTCAATTCTAAATCTCATTTCTAAAACAAGATAGAGTTTGAACAAAGCTTTAGTTACATATCAACAAATTACATCAATAGTTTAATACAAAATACACATGAATGCTCATGATCGATATGCTGCTAAAGCTACCCAAAAGTAATTGAACTAACTTAGTCACTAAACGTAGCTATCTCGGAGTTTGTCCAAATGCCTTGCAAGGATCAACGATCTTCTCATTTTACACCTGAGGAGAAAATAGTGGGTTGAGCTACAATGCTCAATGGCTAATATATTTATAGCCATTGATAACAAGCCATACAATCAAACATATATACATACATACTTCTATATTTCATTTGATTCTAGCAATTTAATCATTCACAATTCTAGCTCAAAAACTCAAAGTGAAAGAAGTTATCATGTTGGACCCCGATCTTTTAGTGGAATTTAGAAATATTAAATGAAATTAAAAGGGTATTTTTGAGTATGTATGTGTTGTGGGTGTTTTAAAGTTAAATAAAATTGATGTGAAAAGAAGTGAATTTTGATTTTTGTTGACTTGGAAAGTTTGAATAAATTTGTGTGTGTAAGGATACCATGACAAATTTTAGTGATTCATTTGATTTGAATGGAAGTTGAAAAGTAAGAAATAAATAGTGAAAGTGTGAGAATTTGGAGAATTAAGAAAGTTTGACTTTTTGGGATGAATA
>JANKOE010010728.1:0-10473 GCA_026284465.1 Erythroxylum citrifolium | reverse complement strand
TGAAGTCTCATCCTACCCGCTACTCAAGCGTTAGGGCGATTGCCTGTATGATAAGGTCAATCAGAAGCCCAATGTGTAGTGACATTAATCATCTGTATCTAATGCTTAAAGAGTTGACCCAAATTGTTTCCTGTTCAGAAAACTCTCTGCGTGCAGTTAAAAAGGTAATTTTTTGTGTGATTAGTTCAGCACTCTCATTCTTTAACTAGAGGTCTGGAGTTTGAGTTTTGGGAATAGAGAAATCTGCTTGGCCAACACTTTATCCCTTATAGGTAGGCTCGATTTGAACAAGGATTAGTTTGAGTGTGGATGACTTAAAGGTGCCTTCCCATAATTAAGACTCTCTTAAAACACTTCGTGAGATAAAAAAAAGTAACTTTTGAAGCTACAATGCAGTTAAAAGGGTAATTTTCAGATGATTCTAGAAGTGTTTGGGAAAGAGGTTACATGTGTTTTAGCGACTTAGTATCGGGATCATATCTGCATAGCAAATGAGCATGTCATAAATTACAATCAACGATATAAGAAGACATGAGCAGCCAATCATTGAGATAAATACATTCGAGCATACTGGAAAACCGCAAATGCGTCTCTGAATGAATTGCAGTAATCTTCAGGCATTGGATTACCCTTCTCTAACTTCAACACCGATAAAACGTGTAAGCAAGCCCACCCAATAACTTGAAGATTGGCAGAATGAACCATATATATACATTACCGCGATGGGATATTCAACCAATGAAACACAACAAACTCCAACTATATGCAATTCACTAGTGTAACCATACCTGAACTACTCATTCAGATCATTCCAGTGTCAGTGACATTGTGTTTTTACTTTATCTAATGCCCGAATGCAGAAGTTCATAATACTTCAGCGGTATCGCTACACTTTGTTGAAATATGTAAGCTGTTATTTAGCTTCATTACTTTTCAACCGAAGCTCGTATGTAATTAAATCCATTCATGTCAAGTTCACTCTTTTCTTTGCACGAGGGTTTGCTTTCACGACATCTCATCCTTTTCCAACTATGATAAACAACAAACAACATGGCATCACAACTCACAAGTTCTATTTCTGACAGAATAACATGTGCTTTAATAGGAATACTTGCTCGCTCATTATTTCTATACTTGGAAACAAAAGAATGAGCCTTCACAATGCCAATTCCGGGTATGGAGGGAAGAAAATCACAAGAAGCTAACACACACATTCTTGCAAATACCCGAAGATTTAACCATTTTCCAATGCAAGATAGTAACCAACAAGATTACAGCTGTGTCATATGCTACATGACAACTGATGCTTGGATAAGTTTCTGGGCCAACTTAAGGAACAATTAGAACAAGAGATTCTTGGATATGCATTAGAACTTCTGGCCTCAATCACAATGAATTGGTGTTTTGTTATCGTCAGTCATGTTTTGTTTGTCCTGATTTGGTCTTTTACTGATGATATTTATAGTAGCGGTTATTTTTCAGTTAGTTAGTTATCAAGATTAGCTTATTCGCTTGTATAGATGATCTTGTATATATAGAGACGATGTACAGCTTACATAATATGATACACAGAAAATTTCCACCATTTCTTTTCTTCTATTGTTTTGTTCATGGTATCAGAGCAGGTTGCTCTTATGTTAGTCGTTAACACCTCGAAATGATAGATTATGTCACGTGTTAGACCCACACGTGAGGGGGGTGTGTTGAAATATAAGAGTGGGAGTTTGTCCCACATTGAAAAAAGAGAGGAAAGAAGATCAACATATAAGTCTAGTGGGCTACTTCACCTATCACCAATTGGTTTTAGGATGGAACCTCACTTGAGCTTATATGTGGTCTAGCTTTCCTTCTCGTGTGGGCCCGTAGGCCCACTGTAAATTCTAACAAAAACAAACATAAAGGTAAAAAATGCACATAGTCCTCAAGAGTGTTATATACATATATATATATATATATATATGTATGTATATATATATATATATTACCTTTATGTTTGTTTTCTTTGTCTTCTTTGGTATTCATGTAAAAGATTGTTATTATTTTCGTTTAAGCTGTCAATCCCTTGTAACTTTATTGCTTGACCAATTAAGCTCATTTATTTTCTCCCAAAAAAATATTGTTATTAGGTAATATTGCATAGCCACACTGGACTATCTTTGCAATCTAAAGCAACTTGGCAAGGGACAAACGGTAAACGAAAAGAGAGGTAACAAAGAAGATTGCCAACTGATCCAATTGTAACTCACCTTCCTTTTGAATTCTAATGCATAAGACATGTTATCTCGTTTTCGAATTCTATAACAACTTAATGATGCAAGATAAGATGAAACTTTGTTAAGAGTAACAAATAAAATTAGTTAAGAGTAATTAGTTAACGTAAATTACAATAATTTTATGTAATTTTTTAATTATTCTCAAAAGTTAAATTAGGTTATCCTCTTACTAATTCATTCTTGGACAATTTTGCCAAAATGTTCATGCTAGCATGTTCGAATCTTCTATACCAGATTAATGAGTTCTTTTTCAGAGAAACAAATTAAAGCAGTGAACCTTTGGAAAAGATACGTCTTCTAAAGAGCACAATATATATTCTGATTTCTAGAGCTAACAAACACAATATTATCATTATGATTGTCAATTATTTCATGATGAGATATATAGAAAGTGACTCTATATCCCTTATCACATAATTGACTTACACTTAGCTGGTTATGTTTCAAATCATCAACATACAAAACATTTTCAATGGAGATAAGAGTCAGAAGTACCAATTTTACCGATCTCAGCAACCTTTGCTTTGTTTTTCTCAGCAAAGAAAACATTACCTCCATCTTTGCTTTTAATATAGTTGAAGTGTAATATTTTACCTATCATATTTCTTGAACAATCACTGTGAACTTTCCATTGGTTTTCTACTGTTACTGTTCTGAAGCATACCTATAAAATATACTATCTCAATTTAGATACCCAAATTTTTCTAAGTCCTTTCAGGTTAATAATCTGCCCTTTTGGTTTCCAAACATATATTTTAGATGATTTCCTCATTTTACGTATGTTACCAGAGTGACTAATATGTTCATATTTGCCACAGTAAAAGCACAAAATAGATGAATGAGAGTTACTGTCATTTTTGCCATGCATCAGGTTAATATTGTTTTGATTACAGTTACTGTTGGTTTTAAGAAAGAAATTCTTGTACAGCTTGATATTATTATTTTCATCATATCCTATTCTTGTCTTATCAAAGACACCTTTATCATTACCAAGCAATGCATTATGATTATTCTTTCTATCAACAAAATTAGCTAAGTCCTTTTCTAGAGATATGATTCTTCCTGCAAATTTCTCTTTTTCATATTCTAGGTGATCACATGCAAATTCTAATTCAACAACCTTTTCTTTTAGTTTTTTTCCCACTTTTTCAGAACCTTTACAATTATTCCCAATCAATGCATTTTCTAGCTGAGTTACTTTAAGAATTTCTTTTCAGATATCTTTTGCTTATAGACATTTTCAATCTTAGTAAAAAACATATTCTTGGACAACAGGCTCTTATTCTCTAATTCTAAGATCTAATTTATTTTTCAAAGATGCATCATTGTTTTTAAACCTCTCAACCTCTTTAACATACTGCATAATTAATTTCTTATACTGAGCATACAGTTCATGATATACATCTCTTAGTTCATCAATTTCAAGATTAGAGTCAGAACTATATACCTCATCCTCTTCCGATCCAACCATGAGACAAACATTGCTTGCTTCTTCAAGCTCCTCTTCATCAAAATTCTTAAAATCTTCATCAGATCAAGCTGCAGTCATAACTTGCTTTTTAGGTTTTCTATTTTCTGTTTTCTGTTTTGTATTTTTGAAGAAGAATGGGACATTTTGGTTTGGTATGTCCAGGTTTCTTCCAATGATAGCATATAATTTGAGTATTTTGTGTACTGCTGTTGTCGCCTTTTGACATGGACCTGTTGTTTCCAGTTTTCTTATTTCCTTCTCTTTTCTTTATCAACTTCTTTTTGTAAAAACTTGCATACTTTCTAATCATAAGGTTGAATTCATCATCTCCATCTATTTATAACTCAATGTTGCTTTCAACACCATTAGACGGAGTTGATTCATCAGCAACTTTTAGAGCCATTCCTCTTCTATAGGGGGATCTTTCATCTTGTCCGAGATTTGTCTCATAGATCACCAAGTTTCCTCTTATCCAATAGAGTGAAATAGTGTCTAGATTCTTTGCAATTTTTAGAGCTGCCACTTTAGGTCTCCATCCCTTTGACAATGACCTTAGAATCTTTGTTACGAGCTCATCATTGAGATATATCTTTCCTAAGTTTAATTTTCAAGGTTATGATGATGTTGTTGAATCATCCAAAAAATTTATCTATGGTCTCTTCCTGTTTCATGCTAATAGTTTTATATTGATGCACTAAAAGACTTATCTTACGTTTCTTTATCTCATTTGTTCCTTCAAAGGTAACTTGAAATTTGTCTCATATTTACTTTGTTATAGAATAGTACGATATCTTTTTATATTCTTCTGGAGAGAGTATACAAATCAGATGATGTCTTGCCTTAGCATTCAACTGTGCATTTCTTTTATCAATATCATTCCACATCTCTACATCGTAAGTAGCAGGAAGTGTAGCTCCTACTTTGATAGCTTGCTAGACTTTAATATTTATATATTAAAGATAGATTGTCATCCTTTCCTTCCAATATGAATAGTTGTTTCCATTAAAATAAGCAGGTTTTGAGACATATTGTCCTTCAAGACTTCTTAAGTTGTTTGTTATAATTTATCACATGTTGTAAAGTACAATAAATGTGAAATCAAGCTCTGATACTAAATGATAAAATAAACACAAAAGGGGAGTGAATTGTGTGTAACTTGAAAATTTTCATAAGTTACTATCAATTCATACAAAAGACAGGCCACCGTTAAAATTTTAAATGAAATGAGCCTCTTGCAATTTAAAAACATCAATAACTATAGTGGAAAAATTTAAAAGATAAGGAAAAAGAAAGAATGACAAAACCAATTTATACTGGTTCAACTTATAACTAATCCTCAAGTATTCCATTTGAGTATTTCACTAAATCTTCAAATAGTGATTTAACGAGCCTCTCCAAGCCTACTAGTACATCTTTTACAAGGTTCTTAACCTTTCACACTAGTAGTATTTGACCAATCTGTGCAAACTCTCAACAATTAAAAATGAGTTATTAAAAAATTAAACATTTTTTAATTGTTATCTCAAGTTAAAATATTCTAATTAAGTAGTTAATAATATAAGTAAAGAATTATCTTGTCCTGACTTATCACTTCGAAAAAATTGGTAAGTCTTGCAAGAGATACGTCGCCAGAAAAATCCCATTTACAAATTCTTTATGTTGAGTTAAATAACTTGTTTTTAGTTCCAGTAATATTATCTTGAACCCAACTAATTGATTAATTCTTAATTTTAATAAATGAAAACTTAATTTATTAAAATATTATGTTTTATTTTTAAGGTAAAAATTAAAAAATTTATCATGTAAAAATTACGTAAATAATTTAACATTAAAATTGAAATGCTTCATTTTAACTGCGAGAGAGGACAAGTATTATTCTGTAACTAATTAAACTCATTAGTTATTTATGTTTATTTTTCTTTGTCTTATTTGGTTTATTCATGTAAAAGATTGTTATTATTTTGGTTTGATGCCTTGTGTAAGCTGTCTTAAATCTACCAATCACAATAATATTTTCAGTGTCAGTTAATTAGAGTTGACATTAGAGTTGGTAATTACAAGTTAGAATATAATTAAGTTATAATAAAATAAAGTGTAGAAAAGAAACTTTTTTTATTTCTTTTTCTACCTTTTGAAGCAGAAAATAACAATTTGATTATGGGGATTTATTTTATGTTTCAAGATTGAATTTAAATTAAATCAAGAAATGGTTGATACTCAAACTTTTTTAAAAAATCATGTGATTCAATAAAAGAGTGATTCATTTAGATAATAATCAATGATTACTTATTATTAATCCTAATCAAGAAATTTCTAATTATTATTACAAACATGTATCACATATCTTAAAATTATTTATTTTTATTTTCTTTTAATTTAAAACATTATGAATTCTTATTAACTTATATTGACAATTTAAGTTTTACTTTAAAATAAGATTATAGTAATAATTTTTCAACAAATAATTAAAATGTTATACTCTTTATGATCAACTAAACATAAATTAATTACTAATAACAAAACAAAACATGATAAAAAGATTTGCGGCTTTATTTATTACAAACAACAATTTAAAACAGGAATGTTTTGAAAAACATTATTATAATGGCATATATATATATATATATATATATAGAAAAACAATTTTACATTAAAAAAGATGACAGTAATAATTCGTAATCAAATAATTAAAATATTAATTATCAGATTAATTCAAAATTAATTAATTCCCAATATCATAAAAACATAATAAAAAACATTGCAGCTTTATTTATGATAAGCAACAATTTAAAACATGAATGTTCTTGCAAAACATGATTATCATGATAA
The DNA here is from genome assembly GCA_026284465.1 of Erythroxylum citrifolium. Classification (NCBI taxonomy): domain Eukaryota; kingdom Viridiplantae; phylum Streptophyta; class Magnoliopsida; order Malpighiales; family Erythroxylaceae; genus Erythroxylum; species Erythroxylum citrifolium. The sequence goes on along the minus strand of JANKOE010010728.1, from coordinate 3,900 downwards.
TTTCATCAATAAAATAACTCCACTTACTCCCATAGTCTCGATCACGTACTTGACGAGTGCATCCAGCTCCTTATCAAAACTAATGCTTCCATCGCGGTTGGTGTCCACGTGCCGTAACGCCTTGCTGGCCCGCCATCCAGGGAAGCGTGAACCAAGCTTTTGAAATGCCTTCTTCAGCTCTTCTCTGCTAAGTTTACCATCGCCATCAGCATCATGATGTCTGAAGGTGGTCTTGAGTTCTTCTGTGTGAGTGACATTGGAGGGCTTTGGCACATTGTGATTTGTGAGGCATGTTGCCTTATTAGATTGGCCTCCTATCTAAGCGAAAGTGCCGTGATGGTTAAAGAGCAGAGGCATTAACTTATATAGACAGCCTTATTACCATGAATTATTTAGTGCTACGTTCTTGTAATGGTTCCTTCTTTATAAGCGATTACTTTAGCGAGAGAGCCAATAGATGATCATGTTTCATGTGTCTAACCAGCTTTAACTTTTGTAGTGCTTTGAGTATCTAACCTATCAATTAACATTAATCAATGATTTAATAAATATGTTGATATGTTTGTGATGCTTAAACGTGCAAACTTACTGTTAGGAATAACGCAAGGCAAATAGGCAATAGAGAAAAAAAGTAGAAACGAAAAACATAGAGGATTTATTTGGTTCGGCCAATGTGACCTACATCCACGACTAGAGCAATAGCAATCTTATTCTGTTAGAAAAAAAACTGTTACAAGTGATTAAAACCCTAAAACTGAATACATCATATATATATATATACCTAATTGGTTTGGGCCAATCTAAAAAATTAAAATACCTGTCGGACCATTGATTTCTTATTTTTCCTCCCTTTGGGTCGAGTTTCCAAATATTCAGGTTGGGTCATGATTCATTTATGGTTCACCAAAATTCAAGACACTCAACAATTTTCTACCTTGACTTGAATTCTCTCAAATTATCAAACAACAAGAACAAACTCTTCCTTATCATTCATGCCCCTTAGGGCCTCAAACTATTCAAACATTCACCAAGTCTAAGCTATGCTTAAACTTCTCAGTTGGTAATGGCTTAGTTAACACATTTCCTGGATTCTATTCCGTGACCATTTTCTCAATGAATGACTCCTTTGCCTCTATGACATCTCATATGAAGTTCAACTTGACATCAATATGTTTTGATTTCTCATGATAAACAGGATTCTTGGCCAAATCCAATGCACTTTGACTATCACAATAAATAATAGGACTTTCAACATTCAATCTCACATTATCAATAAGATCATGCAACCATATACCTTTTTTAATCCCCTTTGTCAATGACATGTATTTTCTTCAGTGATAGACAAGGCAAGTGAAGATATAGCATGTAAGGGATATTCTCTTCATAAGGTCTCCAGCACAATCAGAATCAGTATAGTCAACCAATCCACCAACATCTTTATTAGAGCCATAGACCAAACAGATATTGCTCGTTCCTCTCAAATATCGCATAACCCATTTAATTGCTTCCCAGTGAGCTTTCCTCGAATTACTCATAAACCTGCTTACCATACTGACTGCATGAACCAAATCAGGCCTAATATTACCATATCATACATCAGACTTTCCATAGCACTAGAGTAACGAACTAGTCTCATGTAATCCTTCTCATCTCTGTAGTAGATATTGTACTAGTATCAAGTTTAAAATGTCCTGCCAACGAAGTACTTATCAGCTTGGATTTATTTATATTAAAAGACTGTAGCAACCTTTCAATGTATTTCTGCTGAGATACATACAGTAGACCAACACTATCTCTCTAAATCTCCATGCCCAAAATCTTCTTGGCTGCACCCAAATCCTTCATCTTAAACTCACTATTCAACAACTTCTTTAAAATGTCAATTTTAGCTTTGCTTTTAACTGCAATCAATATATTATCCATATATAGCAATAAATATATATACAAATCATCTAAAAGCCTCTTAGAGTAGACACTGTTATTAAACTGATTGCATACAAAACCATGATAAATCATGAATGCATCAAACCTGTTATATCATTGCCCTAGTGACTGCTCCAGGCCGTGCAAGGATTATTTTCAGCAAACATACGTGCTCTAATTTCTCATTGTCAAGGAGCCCCTCTGACTGTGACATATAGATCTATTCTTCTAGGTTTCTATGTAAAAATCCAATTTTGATATCAAGTTTTTCCAACTCCAGGTCTAATGCAATTATTATAGACAAAATAACCTAAATGGTTTTATGCTTCACAACTAGCGAGAACACTTCATGGTAGTCGATCCCTTCCTCTTGTGAAAAATCCTTGGCCACAAGCCTTGCTTTGAACCTAGCTCGTTCAACTCTAGGAATGCCTTCTTTCCTCTTGAACACCCATTTGCATAATCAACCAACCTAATGCTTCTCTACTTTCAATTGCCTCCTTATATGATCTAGGTTCATCAAAATTAATATTCTCTCCTACTGCCAAGGCATATGCAATAGAGTTAGTATTAATAACACCAACACAATCAACATACCTTATAGGTTTTTTGACTTCCCTCCTTGTTCTCCTTGCTGCTATACTTTGTGAATCTTGCTCTTCTTCCCTGGGGTGTTGAACATGATATTTTTGAAAGTTTTCGAAGGGGGTGTAGTAGTTTCGCAAACTTTAGCTGATAACTTACATTTTTGTCACGTTAATTCTTTTTGTTTCATGTTCTTTTGCTAGATTTTTGTGATGCTTTTCTTGTGTTATTTTGATAATTTGTGTCTTTGTTTAATTTACGTGACGAAATACAAAATGATACAATTTAGAGTGGAATTAGCAAATTTGGAACTTCCAATTAATTAGCTACAGCAAAAGAGCATATTAAACGAGGACTATGACGCATTAATTAATCAAGGAGCTAGGAGGAGAGTCACGCACAGCCGAATGCAAACACCAAGGGTTGCCGTTTGGAGATGGCTCAAACATGCTACAGCCAAGAGACAATAACAAAGGACCCTCATTAAAATTTTCAAAGACACGGAGATTAGAGATAAATGAGGCCAGCAATAAATCACGCATGGGGAGAAGCAAAACGCTGGAGAAGTTGAAGTTTAACAAAGCAGCAACAAAGGAGAAAGTGACGCAAAATTCATGGGCCCAATTCATTTAATTCCTAGGAATGGATTAAAGAGTTGGTGGTAGCAAAAAAAAAGTTAACAAAAGAGGGGCCCACTTGATGAGAATAAAAAGAAGAAAAACCTAGACAAGAGGGGCGACTAGACGAACAAATAAGCAACTATTGGGCATTATTTTGAATCAGGAGGAGAAGAAGTCAAAGTTTGCGGCAACTTAGTGGAGAATCGATTTTATTATTAGTGAATCGCAACAGTGACGAGAGGAGAGCTTGCGGCGGTAACTTTTGGGGGGGCTGACTTCTTATTATTCGGACCACCATCAACAGTAACTAGTCCAAGAGAACAGCAACTTTGTGAGGTGGACGACGCAACAATATAGCAGTAAGTGACAGAGGCAGCTAGGAATTAATTCTTTTAGAGATCGGCGTCGCACTTAGGGAATCAGCAGAAGGCTTGAGGCACGACAATATTAGGATTTCAGTGAGGTTTAATTTCGATTTTTAATTACCAATTTCAGTTTTAATTGATAGAGACTAGCATTATGTGTGGCTAATTTTTAATCTAGTCAGGGTACTTTACGTTTGATGCATGTAATTCGTCAGACTCTTGTGATTTAATTATTTTCGTGAATTTCTTATGTTTATTTAATCTCTGCGGTTAATCGATTTATTATTGTTGAGTTTGTTGATTAATGAGGCCTGTTAATTAATTGACTTGATAATAAATTGCCGAATAGATTAGTTAATCCGTGATTGCTGTCTATCGAGTGGCGAATTAATTTCAATTAAGAGGTT
>JANKOE010010702.1:0-10476 GCA_026284465.1 Erythroxylum citrifolium | reverse complement strand
TATATTAAATAATTAATAATAATATTTTATATAATTAATAATAAATTGTATACAATTAATTATAAATTTAATGAAAATTTTTATTAATGAAAATAGAAAATATGTAAAAAAATATTCTTTAATTGTTTGTATATATTTTTATATAAATAAATTATTTTTAAATATAAATCACATAAAATAAAATAAAATTTAATAAATAATTAATGCTAATATTTTTATATAATTAATAATAAAATAATAAACCTCTTGTAATAACCATTTTAATATAAGGGGTGTAAAAGTCATTTATTATACATTACATTCCATTCTATCCATCTTCCAAACAATATTTCACTACATTACATTATGAACCCTTCCATTATTCCCAAACAACTTTTTATTATGTTACATTCCATTCCATTATAAACCCTTCCATTCCCTTCCATTCCATTACATTCCATTCCATTAATTAACATCCAACCAAACAGGGCCTACGAGGATTCCTTTTCATCTTAAAATTCTTGTGGCATTTGGATCTACAAAAATGAAATATCTACAAAAACATTCATTGTAAAGGAACTAGTGACAGTCACAATCATCTGGTTTCCATAGAGCAATTTTTCACTATGGTTCCAAGATATGATTGTATGCTTCTAGATGAACAGCTCCTATATAACTTAAAGCACTTAAAAAGTTTTCATTTTCACTACGTACGTTTCCACAAGGAGTTGATTACAGAAATAATTCGATATCTGTCATATTTTCATAATAACCAATAACTCAATCATTCAAAGGGCTAGAAGAAGAAACAAGGAAATGAGGAAGCTTTTTCAATTAGATTTTACAGACATCAGTTGCTCAATTGCCTTATATATCCACTAATAAAGGGATTGACAATAGAAGAAATGTCAACCCATGAGAAACTAATAGCAACAAACTTAAAACATAAAAAGGCATAAAACCCATGAAGGGGCATTGAAATTAACCAAATTGAACTACATTAAAGAAAAAAAATGAACTTTACCTTAGCATCATTGCGGACAAACTAAATACCATAACTCGGATATACAGTTGAGGAACAGAACCAACACTTCTCCAATCTCATCATTACTGTGATACAATAAAATAAAACCCAAAATTTTCTCTAAAAATTTTAAAACCAAACAGATTGATACAAATCCCTAAGTTACATAATCGTTCTAAGATAAGAAAACGCAAGCACACGTAGAAAGATAAGATACGAAACAAAGAAACAAAAAAATATTCAACAAAGGGAGCAATACCTTACAAACGAAAACTTGAGAATCAAGGGCTCTAATGATGACAGTGAAATATGGCAACCACCAACAAAGCTTTTAATTTTAACACTCCTTTTCATTTGTCAGAGTTCGTATTTAGTTTTTAACTCATTGCTTGAAGATCAAGAGAACATGAAAAATTAAAACATAAAAGAATTTCAAACAGTTTTTAATAGAAATTTTTGTATAAGCAATAATCAGAACACGAGGGGTGTTGCTTCTACCATGTACTTCCCACTACTTGCTCCTCCGTTTGTTTGTCCGTCGTTACCTGCTTCACTTTCTCTAGTTGTGGTTTTAGGGATTTTACTAAACGAAGAGAAGAATTGGGGAAAAACGAAAAAGGCTCATTTAGGAGATGATGGGTTGGGTTATTATCTAGGGTAGGGTATAATTTTGGGTCAGGTAGTTCTACCACGCCTACAATGACATTTTATTCAACAAAACATCACAATTGATATTTCGTGACATTTTAATTAAAAAACGTCGCAAAAGTGTTACGAAACTACAACGCTTTCATAAAACGTTATGAAAAATTCGAATAAAAATGTTGTGAAAAGTCTTCACATTCAGTGATATTTTACCAATAAAATGTCGCAGATTATCTTGTTTTCTTGTAGTGTATATTAACATTGCCAAATGTTATTTTTTTATGGTTAATTACATTAGACCTTCTATGGTTTGGACCTTTTCACTTTAATCCCTAATTTTTATATTTTATACGTCATAATATTTGGTTTTTGTTTCACTCGTACCCCTTAGCATCATCCTCCATTAGGTTTTTAACAGATAATGGATAAATGATGTCATATGGATTGATTAGGTATTATGTTGAGCAAGACTTATCATATTTATTTCACGTAAAACACGAACTTAGTTGTTATAGTCTCCTAAATTCACAAAGTCCTCTATGTATAAGACACTCATTTGTGTATTACATCTCCCAAACCATATGATGACATGTGTTAAGTGGCAAAAATATGATGGGTGTTGTGCCATATAACACCTAATCTGACAACATGACATTGTTTACTTATTTTGTTTATAAACCTAATGAAGAATGAAGTAGGGGCACGAGTAAAACAAAAACCAAATCTTAGAGAGTATATGCCAATTTTTAAAAATCAAGGAATAAAGTGAAAAAGGTTCAAACCACAAGGGGTCTATGTTAACCCTTTCTTTAAGTGTTTATGTTTCTTTCATTACAAGAAATCACATGCTTTTGTTCCTTTTATTATACATGTTTGTATTCTGCAACTATTGATTAAAAGTTTTTGGTCTTCCTTTTGTTTGCTCTCTACAATATGTGTAGTACCCCACTCCCGCAAGATCCGAACCCGAACCTGACATCGATGGTAATGTCCAAGTCTGTACCCGATGAGGGTGATGTACTAAAACACTTAATCAGTCAAAAATTGATACATATTTTTTTGAAACCACAAACATAGTATGCGGGAATAAATTCCCAAAAGGCCCATTTTATTCTGTAAACATTTGTCAAATCATTAAAATTTTGTTAATCACTAGGGCCCATTCCAGAAACAAAACACTCACAATCATAATCTCAATACAACATGATTACATTCGCATACACATTGTACAATAATTTCAAAATACATTCTTTAGTACAAAATTTGCGGAAAATACAATTCAGTATGAAAATAAGAGCTAGAATGCAGACGCGAACTGATCCTAACCTCTATCATTCACTTGCAAGCTGTAGGTATACTCTCGTTAGCTTAACGAGGTACTTTTCTGATCCTGAAAAATAATTGCAAATTTTGGGTAAGTTTTGCGAACTCAATGAGTGACTATCATGGATGGCTCACCCAGTCACATAACACATATATCACATATCTCACACTATTTCACATTCACATTCAATTCATTCATATTATGCATATGCAATGCATATGAGGCCCACTTTTTCATTTGTTACTTTGTTGTGACCAAGTGCCTAAACTGTCCCATATAGGGCTCATTGATAACTGTCTCATATAGGTCTCATTGATAACTGTCCCATATAGACCTCATTGATAACTGTTGAGCCTGAGGCTTTGGCTCCTTTTCACTCGTTAAGCTTTAAGCTCTGATCGGTGGCTACTCTGGTCACAACTCCATTATATTTTATGAATTCATACAATGGAATGCATCACTTACATTTGCATGCTCTTATTCAATCATATTCACTTATCATCAGACCGTAGTCCGGCATTCAACATATAGTTGAGAATTCACACTTTCACTTGCTTGCAATTACACATATAGAAAACACTTAGCAATCACTCTAATGCACTTTGTTCATCCAATTCACATTCAAGTAACACTTCAATATCCCAGCAAACATCACAATCATTGGACCTCCTGTCTAGAAATCAACATAATCAATCACATTTACAAAATCATTCAATAGTCAAATAATACAAAAATTCAACAGAACAAACAATCAAATGAGACCATCTAGGTCTACTCACACTACGCTCCTAAATAGCATTTGCTTTCAAATTCTGGGAGTGCCTGAATGCGGACATTCTATCCTATATCACCATTTTGCAAAACACATACTGCACTCACATCAATAATTGCACACATATAAGCATTTATTTATGCATAATTGTATAAATGGACTATATACAATGCATGCTCAATGAAAATCTCGAGTACTTTAACGAACTTCATATCTTATGCACATTCCCTTTTCCTAACTTAATTACTCATCAATTCTTTGAACTACAATCTCAATCCATTGGTACTTTGATATCAATAATTGATTCACTAATTTACCGATATAATCCCACATATGGCTAGTGAAGAGGGAAACATAATATATAACTATGTATATGTCACTATCAACTTTCTACTTCGAACTCAATATTTCCTCTAACTATCACTTTAATCATTCTTTCACACCATTACACATTCTCATTGATCTTGCAACTTCAAAATTGGTTTAACATTATCCCAGAGCATTTTAGTCATCTATCCGGAGAAAATCACCATGTACGACACACTAGATCTGCTCACTCATTTTCCAACAATTAGAATATCACTGTTTTTAACCATTTAACATTAAGCTAACGTGATGCATGTTTCATTTCATGCAAAAACTACATAAGCATAACAAGCTTACTTGTTTGAAGCTCCAATCTCTGTAAGATCACGTAACCCTAATCCCTCATGCACCCATATACCTTAACTTGAAAGTTGACAAGGAGGTTCGGTTTTTCTTGGATAGAAGAAAGAAAGATCCAAATGGAAGTGAGGACAAACAGAGAAAAGCAAGGTTTAACTTCGGTGAATATTTGAAGAAAAGTTCTGGGTCGGAGGACCTTTAACGAAAGAAGTTTTAAGAAGATAAGGACAAGGACAACAGGTATCTGTTTAAGGCAATAAAAATCTCTTTAACTAGGACACCTGTCCAATTCTTATCCACTTATCCACTTCCTTAACCCCTTACTCGCTTTCAGATATTTCTCATAACATATTATTTTAGGTCAACATTACATATTCTCTTTTGACCTCGACACTGAAGTCACTTTGCAACACTTTCTTCTAAAAACATATTCCTCTATGTCTTATGTCTCTAATTGCGAAAAGTCATTCAATTTGGTTCTGTCCTCAATCCTATTGAACCTTTTTCTTTGGGACTACTAGCATAAATTTGGCTATAGGTATTGAATCATGATCATATTAGGACGATTTCAAAGAGAACTTTAACATCTACATCTTTTATGAAGATATCGAAGACAAATTCTATCGTCTGAAGGGTCAAAAATGGAACAGACGATACAAGATGAACAGTGCATAGAAGAAATAGAAGGTCACTTAAGCAGAAAGCAGACGAAGTGACTCTTAAGATGAAGTAGAAAGCAGACGGAGTATAGAAAATGAAACAAAGGAAGCGATTCAATGCGGTTGATGCAAAGCAGACGAAGAGAAAATGGCAGTCGAAACAAAATGAACAATAGCATGAGGCAGACGAATGCAATAAGCAGACGAAGCGAAAAGGGTAGTAGAAACAAAGCGAACATTAGCATGAGGCAGACGAATGCAATAAGCAGACGAATGCCAAAGCAAACGAAGCGAAAAGGGCAGACGAAACAAAACAAACAATAGCATGAGGTAGACGAATGCAATAAGCAGACGAATGCCAATGCAGATGAAGCGAAAAGGGCAAACGAAACAAAACGAACAATAGCATGAGGCAAACGAATGTCAATGCAGAAAAAGCGAAAAGAGCAGACGAAACAAAGGTCTTAAGACGAATGATGCTATCACAGACGATATGATGCCATTACAGACAAAGCGGAAAGTCTTAAGACAAAGCAAAAGTCTTTACAGACAAAGCAAGAGTCTTAAGATGAATGACGTCATCACAGACGATATGACATCATTGCAGACGAAGTAGAAGTCTTAAGACGAAGAGAAAGTCTTTACAGACGAAGCAAGAGTCTTAAGACAAATGACGTCATCACAGATGATATGATGTCATTACAGACGAAGCTGAAGTCTTAAGACGAAGTGAAAGTCTTTACAAACGAAGCAAGAGTCTTAAGATGAATGACGTCATCATAGACAATATGACGTCATTACAAACGAAGCGGAAAGTCTTAAAACGAAGCAAAAGTCTTTACAGACGAAGCAAGACTCTTAAGACGAATGACATCATCATAGACGATATGATGTCATTATAGACGATACACAGACGAATGCATCCTTACAGACGAAATGACATCTTCAGACGTCCTCGCGGACGATGCATTCTTTGCACTCACTAACAAAAGCTCCCATACTCAACATTCTCAGGAAACTTCTCCCACGTATTTTCCTTCGCTAATCCAACACTTAAATTTTTTTTCTAGTCTTTCTACTCCATTTCACTCTAATCGTTCACTATAACCACAATCCTCAATCTATCCCATTACTATTCACTATACTCGGAATATCAATGAGTGCATGTACAATTATTTTCATGTATGAAAAGATTCAAAATTCACATACATGTATGCTGACACTTTGCTGAGCATGACATGCAAATTTTTCTCTAACTCTCACATTGTTATTCTCTCCATTAGAGAAACCTAAATTCTAATCTTTAATATGGGGATGGGATATTACAATATGTATTTTGGGATCTATATTTCCATCCTCCTTTTAACGTAAAAAAAATGACATATTTAGGTCTTACTCAAATTCATGTTCGTATTTTATTCATAAGATCAAAAGCGTTCAAGTAGAGTATATGCATTTTGTTTTCTATTATATGTTCCAGTATTAAGGTTGATTTCGAGTTACATTTTGTAGTCTTTTTCTCTTCATAACTTGAAAGGTTATATGAAACACTACATTGGGCATATTTTTGGCTTAGGCCAATTTAAACATCCAAGGAAAAATAATCAAGAAATATTTTATGTTTAAAAATATTTGTTTCATTAAATTTTTTGTTGCTTGTATATGTTTTATTATATCCTTTTATCAAAAAAACGTTTTATTATATTAATTAACTCTGTATTAATTCAAGAGATAATAAATTAGAAAGTTCTAAATTTTTTTAAGGTTTTTAATTAAATATTTAAAGTTTTAAAATTAGAGAACTTAGTTTAAAAGGTTATCTTTGTTAATCTTTTAGATGTGGCTAATAAAACAACATAAAAGGTTACATGAAATATTAATCTCCATATAGGTTTTGAATATTAAACAAGTGATCACATTTCGAATAAATAACCACCAATGTGTAGCAACATAATGCTAAAAATATGTTGATGATCCAATCCTTCAACAAATTTTAATATTATCATTTTATGGTCTCTTTGCCATTTCAAAAAAAAGTCTTTAGAATATCTTCTTAAAATCCATTAAGAGTTCTATTTCATCTCTTTCATCATTATTTTTTCTAAATTGTATTGTCATGCAAATTAAAATCATCCTTTTAAATGAAAAATATATTGTTTGCATTCAAAGCCCTATTACATTGTTTGGGCATCTTTAAATATTTTATTTTAAACCTTTATAAACTCTAAGGTATTCATCAATATGTTTTAAATATTATTTTAACCGCCGTACCACTTTAGGTATTTCATTTCTTTTAATCGTAGATAAAGTCACAAACTATTAAGCATTCAACCTCATGTTTTATTTTCATTGCTTTACCATGCTCTTCTTTTAAAATAACACCCAAGTTTATTTTCCTTTTAGAAAAACCCAAAAATTTAAAATATTTTTCAGATCTAGATAACTATATAGATAAGTAAAATATGATTCCTAACACCTTTTTTCCTGGTTATGACCTTTTTAGTTCCTTTTTCTCAGATTTTTCTTTATTGGTCATTAGTAAGATAGAGTGGTGACTTCATTAAACAAACAAATTCGATATTTTGTCCTATCTCCATTTAAGAAATCATAAAAATATAAACAATAAATCATAAAAACAAATGTTGGAGCTTATCATGTTGTTGACTTTGAAGAATACTTATAACCTTATAAAAGTATGACATGAAACTTAGCCCTAAAAATGCATATTTGGAGCAGGGGTAACAAGTTCCTAAGATTTTTAGTCACCTAATGAGGAATAAAATTTAACTAATAGAAAATTAAGATTATCTACTGTATGGAAGGACCTATAAACTTGGAAGATTTACAAGGGTTAACAGTCAAGATAACAATCTTTATCAATTTTTCTCTAAGATAAACCAATTGATACCTACCATTCTTTAGAATACTTTAAAAATTTAAGAAATATGAGTTGTCCTAAGAGTGCCAATAGGCTTTGAACAATTAAAGATTACTTTAAAATTCCAACATAATATAAAGCCCAAAATTATGAGAGTTATTATATCTCTATATAGCCATTTAAAATGCAACCCTCAACACTGTTTTTATTAGAGAAGAAGAGAAAATTTAGAGGACAATATATTATATGAGGACAATATTATAAGGGCTATAGTAAAACTATTTAAGATTGGAAAAATAGTATATGCACTACTAATTAGTGTAAGGAAATTAAATTCCTATTTTTAGTCTTAAACCATTGACGTATTCTCAGATCTTCCTTTAAGGCAATGATGCCAATCCACAAAGGAATATACCTTAGAGAATCCACGAACAAGTTTGGATTAAACCTAAAACCATAAATTTTTTGAATTTTTTGAATGCCATAAAACCATACATTTTTTGAATGCCAAAAAGAAAGATTTATTTTATAAGTTTGAAGTTCTATAAAGAATAAAGGAAAGAAGTTTTTATAGGTCTCAATAAAAAAATCTTGAAATTGAGTTTAAGTGAAAGAAATATGCCTCAAATATAAAACAAAGAAATAGGGTTTCGAGTATACATAGTTTGGACATGACTATGGACTACATCATTTTAGTTACAAATAAATAGATACCATTGAGTATAATGTGGGACATGTTGTGATTGAGAATATTGGATCCTTTTTATAACTCTATGAAGTTGGATGCATTCTGAGAGATGTTCGTGTTTAAGGCTATCGATCTGTTTATAACTTTGTGAAGGTAGATATGTTTCGGGCAATGCCTAGAGCTGGAGACCATATTCTTTCTAAAACTTAAACTCCTAAATCTAAGGAGGGAATGGGCTATGACATGATCGTTTGTGAACCTGTGTTTAGTCAAAGATGAATATTTTTCATCTACATTTTCTCCAACTCTACCTCTACCTCTTGTAATTGACTCAATCCTATAAGTAATGGATCTCATACATTGGCTAGTCATGCTTGTATTATATAATCATTCTTCAAAAGTAATATTTCCTAAATCTTTAACTTTAAATTTAAAGATACTCTCTCAAGAATAATAAAAACATAAAAGAGATTTGGCACAAACCCGTAACTTAAGAGCACCCCTTAGAGCAATTGTGAAGATAAGAATTGGGAATGGGAAAAATACTTCATTTTAGAATTATAATTGGAATAATTAGCTAAGTCCTTTAGAACTAGTTCTTGGTCTCTAGTCATCAAGACAAGTCATTCATGACAATTCTTGGTTTAAGGAAATTATAGAAGCTAATGAATGGCATTGTAATACTGAAGGATTGTCCTTAATAATGGAGAATGTTCCAAATTTTAGACTTAAACCTGATGAAGAGGACAAAGCCACTTAGAACTTGCATTATTCAAAGAGCTTCATAAGCAAGTCATGTCAAGAGAGCTTATTAGCCAAAGCCCTCTGGTACAGATTAGCTTGGAGTAAATTTTGACTTCCAAAGTCTTCACTTATAGTTTGGTTAGCTATAAAAAATAAATTGAGCACAAAAGATAGGATGGGAGGATTAGCTAACATCAACCTAATATATGAATTATGGAATCAAGGAAGTGAAAGCATTCATCACCTATTCTTTAAATGCTAGTACATAAGTAAAATATGGAATAATATTTTGTTTATTTGTAACACAAATAGCCACGTCTAATACTAGAATCAGATTATACCATAGGCCGCTACTTCCTATAGGATGAATAAAATAGATAACAAGATCTTCAAGATAGTTTTCAGATGTGTGATCTATGCTATATGGAATGAGAGAAATGAGAGAATTTTTAACCAAAAAGCATTGAACAATCAGGTCTAGATAGAAAAGTTAATTGCATAGATAAGATAAAATATATGAGCCAAAAAATTATCTAACCTTATCCCTTGAATTTATTAGAAGTTGGAATCTCCTATAGCAAGGACCTTATAGAGGAGCAGAAGTCTATAAATAGAAGGGGAGGCACAAATATATAGAAGAACAAGCTTAACAGTATAATCCTAAAGCATTGGTTTTCAATAAGACAAAGAAGAGGGATTCTCATAATGCTTGCATATTGTAAACATATAGCCTTATGTTTTGTAGTGGCCTAAACTATATTTTTAAAGCAATACCAGGTTTTTAGGGAGCTTTTTTATGTAAACATATAAACAATTGGTGTAACATTGCTACTTTTGGAAGTACACTATTTTATTTTATAAAAAAAACTCAAAAGAGACTTAGATACTGTAAAAGCTTCTTTAGTGATTATCAGTCATCGAATGGATTCCTTAATTATATATAAACAACTTTTATAGGCACCACATCACATAATACCTCGTGTTTACACTTTCAATTGAAAAAGAAACAAACACTTAGGTTGCGTTTACTTTCAGAAAACAGTTTCTTGTTTTCTATCTTGATTTTTTGCATATATTTTCAATTTTCATTTTCAGTG
>JANKOE010010692.1:0-10476 GCA_026284465.1 Erythroxylum citrifolium | reverse complement strand
TTAAATTTAATTATATTTATTAATAATTATTAAATTAATTTTATAAATTAAATTAAAATTGTGATTATTATTTATTACTATAATTTTTGGAGACAAGATTAAAAATATATAGTACAACTGAACAATATGACAATCGACTATTTTGTAATTTTAAAAAAAATTCATGGACTATTTCATAAATTTAAAAATTACCCGAAATGGTACCCGGTATTAATTGGTACCGGTACAGTACCGCACCAGAACCCAATCCGGTACGGCATTCGTAACATTGCTTCATAAGGAAGAAATATAACATGTGCTATTTTTTGCACTTTATTAATTTATAGTTTTAATAGAATAAGGACTAGAAACAATTTAAAGATTATAAATAAATGTAATAAAAATATCATAATTACGTTCTCATCATAATTTTATTTGAAATTTACATTTATCCTATATACTTTATCTTATACATTAGTTAATTAAATAAAAATATATAAGATAAAAAATAACTTTAAATAATTATGTCACTAAACTATATTAACAAGCGAGAAACACCACCAAGAACAACATAGCTCCTGTCTTCCATTTCAGAGCACAAAAGTTCCATAAACTTACGTTCAACCAAATAAAATTCTAATAAACTTTCGTGGTTTCCATCTGGTAGGAAAATGAAAAGAATGGGTAAGGAAGCCAATGAAACACTTACTTTTAATAAATGTACTTTCCATTTTCGAAAGAATGAGACCATAGTTAAATCATAAAAGTAAGCATTATATTGGTGGATGCAGAACAACGACCTTGATAACGTAGCCTCACTGGAATAAACACATGCACAAATCTAAAACCTGATTTATAAAATATTTGAGCTGTTAATAGGAAGCATTGTCACTGATATATCACATAGAATCGGCTCAAGATGATTAGATTAATTTTTTTGTTTCAATCAACGAGAAAGTTAAATTTGTAAATTGATAAATTTATATTGTATGGAATGAGAGTATCACATTCAGTCTTTGAAATTCACACCATTTACATTCTACCAAGCCACCTAACTGTTAATGAGGGATAAAGGGTCAGCTGTAAATAGAACCAAATCCCTAGCTTTGATCGACTATAATCATGTCATAATTCCACTTTCTCTTAAAAGACTTCCATCCACTTGGATTCAAAAAAAAAAAAAAAAAAGACTTCCATCCACTTTCCTTAGTTACACATCAAATCTTCTCCATCTCCAAACCATAAAATAAGTTTGAATCTTAAACATTATTATGTTGAATGACATACCTTAGAGAAGCTGGGGATGAGTAATTGCATCTTGCCGCTTCCTTTTCGTCCACTACTTCTCTTTCATTCTTTTTATTTTTCCAATTCACTATTCCGCAATTCCTCATCCTCATTATTATCTTCCATCCTAACATCAATAACCTTTTTTAGCTCCTCTTTTCACCTTTTAACCCTTTTCCTAGATACAGTATTAGATTCTTGTTGTTTCCCACTAAAAGAAACAGACCCTTTAGTCAATTTCTCATCTTTTTTGGATTCCAACTCAAATTCAACTTTCAAGTCTTGGTCTTTTCTACTTGATTTGTGTTTCTCTGATTCTTTCTGCTTACTTGAAGTCTTTGAAGTGTTCAACTCGGTACATACTGCTATTTGTTCGGCTATATCCTCAAATTTCTATCTTTAAGTGATCGCTAACGAAGAAGACAACATTGACCAGACAAACATCAAGCAATCGAATACTCACTCAAATTACATTGACATCAATTCTCATTTAGTACAAAATCTTCATCATTAGGAGGAGTCTCATCATCACCATCATTCAAATTAATTGCACCAATTGACATTTCAATATTTTTCCATGCAAGATTATTTTTCAAGTCACTTTCATTTATCAAACTCGATTCCTTATATACCTAATCTGCCAAAAGATCAATATAATCAATGTAAATTGGATTTACAGAATTATTTGTTCTATTAAAAGCCATATTAAACAATAAAATTTAATTATTAAAAAATTATAAGAAACTATATCTAACTTAATAATGATAATAACATATTTTTTTCGAAATTTTAAATTGTATCGAACAAAGACCAAGTCATTTAATCTTTTATACTCCAATCCATTCCTTTTCTTGGAATGGATGAATTTAAATTTTCTCCAATACCTTTCACTCTCTATTGCACTCACACAATAACTTAGAATTTGAATTTCAAATATTTACAATTCTAGAACACCAATTTCAAATTAGTTCCACCAAGCAACTATAAAATAATAAAAGTGGCATTATAAACAAAATAAAGTGATGATTAATTTTCAAGAAGTAATAAAAGTGAAAAAATATATGCTTGGATTAAGTTTTTCTCTTTGAAAAATAACAATTAGCATTCCAAAATTACCAAAAGCATCCTTATAAGCCTCCATTTGTGAGCTTAGGATATCATTCATCATCTAATGGGCAAAAACTATTGTAATAGTTAATATCATTCCCCTATTAAATTCTTATATGAGGCTATCACATGGAAATTGTATGTGATAGCCCCACATAAGAATGAATTTAATCGAAAGCATTTTGGAATTATGGTAAAGCAAGTATAGAGAAAACACATGTTACAGGTGGATTAAAATAGGGACCAAAATGGATTCACAGCAAGGAGGAGCAAGGACCAAAACGCAGTGCACAGCCAAGGAGCAGTCCACACCAAAGAAGCAATGCAGCAATTGGTGAGCAGACAAAAACAACATAGCAAACGTCTCATGCCAAAAGAAAATGCAGCGTATGTTGGAAGCATTGAGGCAAACGACAACGTGGTGCGAGAGGAGCAAAACACAGGCACAATAGGAGTAATCTCAGATGTTTGGCCAATAACAAAATGGACAGTAGCAATATTGTGAGGGGTAAATAGTGGAGTGGATTTTAAATTAAATAGAAAAAAGAAGAGAGTAGCGTAGGTGGGACAAAAAATAAGAAGAGAAGAACCATTGCTCCTCTCTTCAGACTGCACAAGGAAAGTCTTGGTACTCCTCTCTGACATAGGAGTACCACCTCCCCTCCTAAATTATTCTCCCTTTTCTTTTTCTGTTCATGGTGCTCTTTATGATCTCCACATTCTCAACCCTTAATGCCGCTTTGATCAACTGTTGGAAATCACAGAAATTCTATGCCACCACTTTTTTCCTGATAGCTAAATGCAATCCCGATTCAAACCTACAACACTTAGCCGTCTCACTCATCATCATCTCAGTTGCATATCGGGACAGTTGTGTAAATCTGCCCTCATACTCGCTCACTGTCATCTTCCTCTAGGTGAGACTTAGAAATTTCCTCTGTTTCTGCTAAATATACACCTCAGACAGATACTTCTTCCTATAGGTAGCTAGGAAGTCCTTCCATGCCAAGACCGACAGTTTTATCTAACTCCCTGGCACACCTTCCTATAAGGATGATTTTGCCCTTGTAGCTCAAAAGGAGTGCATAATTTATTAGCTTGATGTCAAATTATCCTTTGTAAATGGCTACTTGGATGAGGAGATTTATGTCGAGCAACTAGAAGGTGTTATAATTAAAGTAGAAGTAGACAAGGTATATTTGCTCAAAAAAGCCTTATATGGCTTGAAAAAAGCTCAAAGAGCCTAGTATAGTAGAATAGGTAATTACCTACTATATATTAGCTTTGAGAAGAGTCTAAGTGAATCAAATTTATATGTGAAACCCGTAGATAATGATCTAATTTTATATTTTTATATGTTGACGATTTGTTTGTGATAGGAAGCAATTTAAATTTGGTGCAACAATTTAAAGGTAAAATGATGGAGGAGTTTGTGATGACTGATTTAGGAGATATTTCATACTTTCTTTGTATAGAAATACATCAATCATAGCAAACGATTTTCAATAGACAACAAAAATATGCAAAAGAGGAGCTTAAGAATTTCAACACGGAGAATTGTAAGTCTGTTAGTACTCCTCTGATGTAAAATGAAAAGCTAAGCAAAGATGATGAAACTGAGAAGGTTGATGAAGGGCATTACAGGAGTCTCATTGGTTGCTTAATGTATCTCATGAAAACCAAACCTAATATAATGTATCCTAACAATTTGTTGTCCAAGTTTATGTATTGTACTAGTAAATTTCATCTCAAAAATCCTAAAAGAGTGATTAGATACATTAAAAATACTATGGATATTGGGATTTGGTTTTTCTAATAGTGATTGGGTAGGATCCTATGATGATATGAGAAGTAATAGTGATTGCAAGTCTGTTAGTACTCCTATGATGTAAAATGAAAAGCTAAACAAAGATGATAAAGTTGAGAAGGTTGATGAAGGGCATTACAGGAGTCTCATTGGTTGTTTAATGTATCTCACAGCAACCAAACCTAACATAATGTATCCTGTCAATTTGTTGCCCAATTTTATGCATTGTGTTAGTGAATTTCATCTCAAAGCTACTAAAAGAGTGATTAGATACATTAAAGGCACTATGGATCTTAGGATTTGGTTTTTTTGATAACGATTAGGTAGGATCCTGTGATGATATGAGAAGTACTTCAAGGTACCTATTTAATTTTGGTCCAGGCTATTTCTTTTAGAGCTCTAAAAAGTAGGGTGTTGTTGCTCAATTCATAACAAAAGCAAAATATGTTACTGCTACAGCTGCTGTAAATCAAGCTTTATGGTTGAGAATGTAAAACCCCGAATGTTTCCTTTCATTGAATATCAATTTTTATTTTCAGTGAATAATGTTTCTAGATGAATAGTGAATTTGGGCAAATAGTAATTTTATGGACTCAACCACGAAATATTGAAAATTATCCTAAATAGGTATTAGAGTCTAATGATACTGAATTGATAAAAAATAAGTCTGATTGGATGTATTTCAAGTGTTCTGAAAGTTTACAACTAAAATGCCCCTTTAGAAAAATGATGAGTATTAATGATTTAAATCCCATTCGTTTTTTTTTAAGAATCCAATCAATAAGTATTGTCCTTAATTAGAGTATTTCATAGTCAATTTCATAATAAGATAGTTGTGGAATATTTTCATAATTTAATTTGGCTGTGAATTAAATTCATTAAAGGGAAATTTGGTCTTTTTATATAGTGCAAGTGGATTAATGAATCATTAGAGATAACCAATTAGAGAGTGACATGTGCATCATTAATGGGGAGTATAAAAAGCAAAAAGTAACACAAATTGCTTTATTCTTTTAACATAAATGTGAGAGACCAAAAACAAAAGAGAAAATAAGAGAAACCAATATGAAGTTTCGACCAAAGAGAAGAAGAAGAAGAGTGAAGTCGTTTCTTATGGGTTTTGAGTTGGATTTGAAGAGATCTTAATCAAGCCTAAGTATTCATCAATTACCTAAAAGATTGGAGGAAAAAGTGGTAAGTTTTGCTAGCTTAAATTTCCCTTTTTGTTGGGTTTTGAGTGGGATGGATGTGTTTAAGATCAATAGTGATTTTGGACTTGTCTTGGAGTAGATAATAAGCTTAGAAGCATTTAAGAGTTGAAAATAAGAAAGTAACCTACGAAATCAACATTGGAAGAATCGGTCATGGCTAAGTTTTTCTAATGTGAAATGATCCAAAATTCTATTTTTATGTTTTATGATGTTCATAGCATGGTTTTGATGCTAATGAAGTAAAGAAATGAAAAGGAATTGAATTGAAAAATTTTAATATGAAATATTTTAAGTTAAGCCTTAAGGACATTTTTGGTATAAAACTAGGGTTGATGTAATGACCATGTGAATGTGATTAACAACGGTCACTAAGTGTATTTGTGGCATTGGAACTGTTAAATGAAGTGTTGTGTTATTATTTGGAAAA
This sequence comes from Erythroxylum citrifolium, assembly GCA_026284465.1. NCBI lineage: Eukaryota > Viridiplantae > Streptophyta > Magnoliopsida > Malpighiales > Erythroxylaceae > Erythroxylum > Erythroxylum citrifolium. The sequence goes on along the minus strand of JANKOE010010692.1, from coordinate 4,658 downwards.
ACTTAGTATATGGAGTGTATGTGGCAAGTAATGAAGTTGAAATGGTTTATAATGTGTTTTGATGATGCTTGACATGGATCTTAGGTGAATAGAGTTGAAAAATTGGAAAGAATATGAAATGACAATATAAGTATATATAGTGAGGATAATTTAGCCTTAAGAGGAAATGTAGTTATTGGTGTGAGTTACTGAAGTTTGATTATGGTTATGGTGAATTAATTTTGGTGAGATAGTGTTTTGAAGAAATTGATAAGTTAGAATGGGTAAAAGATGGTATTTATGTAAATTTAAAAGTTAGACTTTGAAATAGAGAACAATAGGTTAGCTTACGAAAGTAAGCGAAAATAAGATTAGTGTATGTGTTACACGATTAAATACTAATCTTGAATTCAGTTAAACCAAATATATAGTTTTAATGCCTTGTTTCTGAATTTGGAAATAAATTCCTAATCGAAATGTGATTTGTGTAGGTAAAGGAGAGGCACAGAACACGTTACTGTGCTTGGCTATATGTTTGCAAAACACTGAGTGTATTTTAATTCTTTTATACGAATAAAGTCTTTGCAAAAGAATTGATGACATGTGATTTTAAATTGTATTATTATGAGTGTTATGTGAATGATACATTACAAGTGAATATTGCTAGTATAGGTTTATGTTTTAGCAATATATGAATTGAAGTTTGAAAGTTGAATTTTATATTATTTGAAGTTACATTCAAATTATGATATTGGTTGATAAAAAGGAAAGATGATTTTTTAGCCTATGGTACATTATTAGGTTTTATACATGTTATTATATAGGTGTATAGTGGTTAACCTAGGTGTTGGATCCTAAATTTTTTTCTAAATTACTTATTATTTGTTTAATTATTTATTTATGTTTATTTGTTTAATTATTTATTTTTAGTATTTATTCATTAATTTAGCAAGTATGAATAAAGATTGAAAATTAGATGGAAAGATTGGAACTTAATTAGAATTAATGTGGTGTTAAGTGGATTAAAGGAGGTAGAGACATAAAAGACAAAAGAAGGTTCAAAATTGGAAAGACCAAGTAAGTGAAGGGCAAAAATGGAAAAAGACCAAATAAATGGTCTTGAATTAAGAAAGAAAAGAAGATAATAGAGAAAGTCGTGGAAGAGAAGAGAGGAAGAGAGAAAAACATGGGAGAGAAAAAGAAGAAGAAAAATTGTGGAAGAAGAGAGAAGAAAAGAAGAAGAAAAGAAGAGGAATCATCTTGTTAAGGTAAGCTCCATGCTATTTTCTTCTTGTTTGGTTTGAAAAAGGAAGTAGAAAAAATGGATTTTTATGTGGGGAATGATTGGAGGAAGAAGATGATTGAGAGACCCATTTGATTTTTAGGGGTTTCTAAACTAGGTTTTGGCTTTTCTAACCTAGATAAACTATGGGTAAGTTAATGCTAAACCCAATTTTGCAATTATTTCATTTGTTATGATTTTGAAGTTTTAGGGGTTTCATTAAATTGGAATTTGATGGGAAATTGGTTTGTTTTAGGAAATCAAGAAAATCCTACCCAAGAGCAAGGGGAAGGGCAAAATTGAGTTTGGATTTTCAAGAGTTAAAAGGTGGGTAAATATTTATAGATATTGTGTAAATGGGCAATGTGCCTATGTGTGTGTGTATATGCTAAATTTCTAAATTGTGAATTGTTGTGATGTGGAAAATGCCTTATGATGTGTTTTATGTTATGTTATGCATTGAAAGATGTATGACATTTTGATAGGGTTGAATTGTGAATATGATCATATTATGCCTTGGAATTGTATCATGGCATTTTGTTTTAAATGGAAAGAAGAAAAAGTATGAGAATATGAATTTGTGATTGATTGAATTAAGCACGAGAGTTGATTGTCTTTGGGCGAGAGTGGAACCATTTCGTAGTCACGTGCATGTCGACATAAAACCTTCTCCTAGCTGCCTGCTTGTGGCATACAAGATCCAAAAAGTGGACTCGTTTCGTTCCCGAAGTAAACTTCAATTTCTCAGTTTCGTTCCACGAAACCCTCTAGCCATTTATTTGTGCATTTGCATTTTGATGTGTTAAGTTATGATGATGTATTGAATTATGAGTTGTGAATTAGAATTGTGAATGCTAAACTTACATTGCTAGATTTAGATAACACGTGTATGCCTATAAGAATATTCACATATATGTTTGATTGTGTGACTTGTTGCCAATGGCTATAAATATATTAGCCACTGAGCTGTCTAGCTCAACCCATAATTTCCCTCCTCAGGTGCAGCATGAGAAGATTAGCGATCCTTGCAAGGCATTCAGAAACTCCAATATAGCTAGGAATCTTTTGTACTAAGTTAGTGACTAATTTGGATAGCTTTATAGGCATATCAAACATAAGCATCCTTTTGTATTTTATATTAAGTTTGATGTGTATGTTGATATCTAAGTAAAGCGTGACTTTGTTTAGAAATGAGAATGAGAATTTGAGAAGTTCCTTTTTGTATGATTATGTTAATTTAAAGGTTGAGTATGATAGATGTGCATATTCTTCTTTGTTGAAATTGTAAATAGTTGCTAGTATTAGAATAACACGTTAGAGTTGGAAAGATTGTATATGATAAATCTTTTGAGTTGAGATTCAAGAGTTGATTAGATGTATTTAGTAGTTAAATGGATATAAAGTGATATAGCACTAAAAGGGGTGAATTTGAGGAGATTATGATTGGAAGTAATGTTAGAATGGATATTGGAAGCATTGGAGAAGCTTTGGAGGGGTGCGGGTGTCACAAATGTCTGTTAGACAAACATTAGGTACATTAAATGGACCTTCTCGGGTCTAAAAAGGCCCCCAACCCAGTCCATGTCTGTTAAACGGACATTAGGTCTATTAAACGAACATTCTTGGGTCTGGAAACCACTTTAGACCTATCTATATCCGTTAGACGGACAATCACATGATAACTACAGTAAATTGTGATTTTGACCCTTTTAAAGGCAGAATCTTCCTTAAGTTCTGCATGAAAGTTGCAGATCTAGAAGTTCTCTTTCAAACCGTTTAAAAATGATCTGAATCCGACATCTTTAATGAAAGTTATGGTAATTGCGCCAAGACAGGTACAATATAATTGAGGACATAAACATGCTCGATTCTTTTGACCATAACTTCATCATCCGACCTCCAAATTAAGTGATTCTTGAAGCAATAGATTCCTAATATATTTTTCTACCTTTCCATAAAAATTGATAGCCCTTGGTATTGAATTCAAAAATATTGATGGAGAGGAAGTAAGGGTTCATTGAAATAACCCTACAAGAAAACCCGCTCACGCTTTATGACTTTGGATAGTTGGCTCCTCTGGAAACGGGATCTAACATCTTGTGGTATTAGAGCCTAGGTTTTAAAGTGTCCAAGGCTTAGAATATTTTTTGCTATACATTATTATGATATGTGATAAATTTGTTGCATTGTGAATTGATTATTTGCATTAAGTGACATGCATATCATGCATGCATGAAGGAAATAGGATTAAAATAAAATGTAAGCTAATCATTAGTGTTTCTATCAATGTTCTGAATACCGTACCGGACTTGACACCAGATTGGGCTCTAGAACTGTATCGGTACCGGGTACCGTTTCGGAATATTTTTTAAATTTATAAAATAGTCCCTAAACTTTTTAAAATTTGCAAAATAGTCCATATTGATATATTATATAGCTGTACTGTATAACCATGCTTTCAAAAATCTTAATAATAAATAATAATGACAATTAATTTGAAATAACAATAATTTTTAAATATTTTACATATAAATAATAACCATAATTAATATGACCAAAGACAATCATCATCATACAATTTCAAAATCTAATTCTAATCCCAAATTTAATTTACAATCCAATTCCAATTCCAAAATGCCAAAAACCAATTCCAACCCCATATTTAATTTACAATCCAATTCCAAAATCTAATTCCAATTCCAATTCCAATTTTAATTTCTAATTCAATTTCAATTCCAATTTCTAATTCCAAATTTTATTCCAATTTCAAATACCACACAATTCAATTTATTTCATTTCCAATCCACTCCTAATTTCCAATTTCCAATTCCAAAATGCTAAAATCCAATTCCAAAATTAAATTGCAAACTTCCAATTTCGGTTCACACTTCACAGTTAACTCACAAATCACCAATCCCAAATCATCAACATTTTCATCAACCGAAATCCTCCATAACTCCACAACTCCAACATTTTCATCAACATTTTCATCAACCGATACCCAATCCAATCCAAACCAAACCAAACATTTTCATCAACACTAATAGTCTAATACACGGCAAATCCAAAGTCCAAACCATTCCCAATCCACAACAAAAATAAAAATTCCATTTACCAGTAAAAAACACACACCCAAAAAATTTTCAACACTTCGGATCACTGGGTCTTCGGGTAGACCTGGCAAACGGGCGGGTGGTCCGGGTATGGGTACGGGTCTCACGGGTACGGGTCACACGGGTACGGGTTCGCGGGTAAATTTATAGAAACGAATAATAATTTTGAAAATCCATACCCTGCCCAGCGAGTATGGGTAGACCCGCGGGTTACCCGCTATATATTTTTTATTTTTCATTTTTTAAATTTCAATTAATAAACTTATTCAACAAGTTTAAATTTT
>JANKOE010010682.1:0-10477 GCA_026284465.1 Erythroxylum citrifolium | reverse complement strand
GAATGTTATCATCGAGGGCGTCGAAATGAAGTTGGTGTTGATGCTCTGCCATCTACGCAGAGGTTCAATGAAAGCACAATGTTATGATCCCTGTAACTTAGTAGTTGTCAAGTAGCAAATAACAGTAACCGAATAACAAATGTAGGAGTCAAGAGGAAAGGTTCATTGATATTCGATAAAAATGGAATTACAAAAGCTGAAGAAACAGAGAAGAAGAAGAAAGGGATGGGAGACAGAAACAGAGGAAGAGATGAGAAATAGAGTTCAATTTGCTTAACAATTTCGATACCCCATTCTGCTAATTTCCCCTAACTATAAAGCAAGTGGTTGCTCGGTTCACACGGCTTAGCTCGATCAATGGGCTTTCGGCCCTATTCATAGGGCTTTCGGCCCTATTCATAACATTACTCCCCCTTTTAAGACAACCTTGTCCTCAAGGTTGAAGGCAAGAGAGTAGCACCAATCCCATGGAATCAGCCACTGCTTTATCACGAAAGTAGCATGCTGTAGCATAAGTTTCACAAGTATCGACATCGGTTGTAGCATGTAAAAAGCTTCGGAATCAACAAGGATTAAGGGAGTAACTTGCTGCTCAACGTGTTCAACATAGTTTGTAAACAACAAAATATGGAACATCCAATGAATCCGAGTGGAATCCAGTAACTCGAGCGGATATGTTACCGTACTGCCTTTATCCATTAAATCCATCACTTCCCCTTCTCTTGAATTAAGCAACAAGACACCCAAATTAGAAATTTTGTTGAGAAGTGCTTGTCGTTTAACAAATTGAGCCCCGTCTGTTATCTTGGAAGCAAAAAGCCAACGCATAGCTTTGCATCCGTACTCGATGAGTTGCCGAATGCGCAAATCGATAACCTTATCAGTGATTGTCCATGGAGCATTGGCACCAAAGTCTGTGAAGTACCAAGACATAAGATCTCGAATGGAACCCGTACAAACATCCTCCAAATGATGCAACAACAGATCAAACTTGTCAGCAAAAATTACTTCAGTAGATTGCGGGCTAGAAACTAATTGTAACCTGAAAAACTTAGCTAGCACAGTGAGTCGTTGCAAATGCTTTAGTCCACTGAACTCATCAGACTGAACTAGTGGGAATAAAAGCAATTGCACTGTGAAATACCCAAAAACTTGAACTGTTAGCTACACTAAATCATCCTCGGGCAATATTACAAGCGTTCTTGATATATACGAAGAACCCCAATAGGAAATTGTTTCTTCTTAGCCATGTAACTCACAGCAGCCATAGGCTTACCAAAGTTGAGCTCAAATGACCATAGTATAACATGGCTTGGATCAGAAAAGATTTTTAATTGACATTCAATCAATAGTGGTGCAGCAACAACGAAAATGCCAGGATCAAAAAACTTAGATTGGACCAAAGCCTGAATTAGTAACAACTCATATACTTCAACTTCGACTTCATCTTGACTGTCTATAGAAAAAATCGTGCCTATAGGGTGTAAAACGTGACGCACATGCCCAATTCGAGATTCGAGACCAATTAGAAGAGCATGAGAAACATACCGTCCTCCTGGATCAAAATATATAAAAGTCACACGAGCAAAGTACTCACCAATCGGGCCACCGTAATACACATTCACCAACATTAGCTGATCAGATGGTGATTGGACTCCATTACACCTTTCGGTGGAATCCACAATACAAGTACCCAACAACAAAATAGCGTCCTCTTCAGCCTCATTTAAGATAAATTCTATAGCATTATTCATGAGAATATCAGCAGCATTGTGAAAATAATCAACACGGAATCAATGCGCAATCAACCCACTGGCATTTAGTTTAAGCTTGGAAATACCCGGATCAAAAAAACTTATTTTCGGCGAGATCGGAAGGTGATTGCAGCAACCACTGAATTGGTGACTTTGAAACAAAAAATGGCCTTTGCAGCTCGAGGCAGTGAAGGGATCCCACATACTCATCAAGCAAGCAGGCAGAATCTCACTCGAAGCTGTCTCTTGAGAATGGATTTGATTGTCTTCAACACCGTGTGGGTCATGGACCGCCTCAAACTCCACGGCTTGAGTGATTTCCTGCGCTGGCTTTTCATCAAACACCTCGACTGCAGCAACCAAACCATAAACACCATCCAAAGTCGCTGGTGTAATTGTTTCCATTTGGTCCGGCATTTGATCGAAAACTTCAGCTTCAACAATGTCGTGTGAGACTGAAACATCATTGACGAGCTCAGATCCATCGTTCTCGCCAAGCCCAAACACACACGTTGCATCAGAGGTGGTCTTGAGCATTTCAGCGAACACTTGAATTTCAGCGAACACTTTAGGTTCATTATGTGGCTGGTTCGGATTTGTGGAGTTTGGGAGTAGATCCAAGATCTTTTGAAGAAGAAGATTATACTCGGCACAAGACGAAAGAAGCTTGGTGAAACCATGGTGTATGGCCTGAGTGTTATGGTGTATGGCTTGAATGTTATCATCGAGGGCGTCGAAATGAAGTTGGTGTTGATGCTCTGCCATCTACGCAGAGGTTCAATGAAAGCACAATGTTATGATCCCTGTAACTTAGTAGTTGTCAAGTAGCAAATAACAGTAACCGAATAACAAATGTAGGAGTCAAGAGGAAAGGTTCATTGATATTCGATAAAAATGGAATTACAAAAGCTGAAGAAACAGAGAAGAAGAAGAAAGGGATGGGAGACAGAAACAGAGAAAGAGATGAGAAATAGAGAGAAATAGGAGATGAGAAACAGAGTTCAATTTGCTTAACAATTTCGCTACCGATTATGCTAATATTCCCTAACTATAAAGCAAGTGGTTGCTCGGTTCACTCGGCTCAGCTCAATCAATGGGCTTTTGGCCCTATTCATAACAATCTCAATAATGGGAAAAGGGCAGCTAATCTTTCAAACTAAAAGCGATGCCACTCAAACAATTTCTAATATCTTATATGTTAGATTTGAAAACCAATTTGTTAAGTATTGACTACCTACAAGAGAAGGGCTATGAGATCTCAATCAAAGATGGAGTATATCGTATTCATGATGAAAAATTGGGCTTAATTTCTCGAGTGTCGTTGAGTGCAAACATTATGTTTCCACTATATCTCAACTCTATTAACCACACCTATTTTACAATAAAACTAAAGGATGATTATTGGCTTTGGCATCATCGTTATGATCATTTTAATTTTAGTGTCCTAGGAACACTTCAATAGAAGAACATGGTAGCTAGTATTTCAAGTTTCACAATCCCTTCCAAGACTTGTTAAGAATGTGTTCTTATAATCAAATCGAGACTAATTTCCTAAAAGAAAATCACGAAGAGTAATAATGTCGTTAAAGCTTGTACACTCTCACATATGCGGGCCAATCAATCCCTCTTCCAATGGAGGTAAAAGATACCTTATTACCTTTATTAATGATCTAAGTTGAAAAACTTGGATTTACTTCTTACAGGAGAAGTTTGAAGCTTTACAAGCTTTAAAAGCTTTAAAGCAATTGTTGAGAAAGAAGCAGGATGTCCCATACAAAGGTTGCACACAGATCGTGGAGGGAAGTATACATCTAATGAATTTGCAAATTTTTGTGACCCTCATAACATTAAAAGGCAATTGACAACATCCTACATGCCATACACAAAATGGTGTGTGTGAGAGAAAAAATCGCACAATCATTAATATGGTGAGAAGCTTGTTGATGATGAGCAAACCACCAAAGAACTTTTGGCCAAAAGCTATCAATTGGAGTGTTCATATTTTAAATAGAAGCCCAACTCTAGTTATTCAAAACATAACACTAGAGGAGGCATGGAATGGTCGCTAACCAATAGTAGGTCACTTTTCAATTTATGGATGTGTGGCTTATGCATATATCCCTATTGAAAAGAGAAAGAAGTTAGATAACAATGGTGAAAATTGCATCTTTTTTGGTGTTAGTGATCACTTTAAAGCTTACAAACTTTATAATCCTATTACAAAGTGATTTGTCGTTAGTCGTGATGTGATTTTTGACGAAGAAAGCTTTTAGGAATGGGAAGAAAGCTTTTGGGAATGGGAAGAAAGTGGAACTCATCAATGTATTCTTGTAGATTTTGATGCGAAAGAAACAAAATCAAGACAACAATATAAGGATAATGTGCAACAGTCAACTGTCGCTCAAAATCAATCAACGACAATTCCAAATTCTTTTACAGTAATAGCTAAACTAAGGGCATAAAGAATTATAAGAAAATCGACATGGATGAGGGACTATAAGGTCATAGGGATCGACTAAATTGAAGATCTACTCACTTAGTTTGTTTTATTTGTAGACTGTGATTCTGTGACCTTTGATGAAACTGTCAAACATTCTAAATGTAGGAAGGTGATGGATCAAGAGATTGCAACCATTGAACTAAAGAATACTTGGGAATTAACTAAAATTCTCAAGGGGCAAAAAAATATTGGTGTGAAATGGATTTACAAGATAAAAATGAAGCAAAATGGTGAAGTTGATAAGTACACAACATGATTGGTAACTAAAGGCTACAAATAAGAGTTTGGGATTGACTACAAAGAAGTCTTTGCACCTGCTATTTGGCATGACACAATCGTACTAGTTATTGCATTAGCAACTCAAAATTCATGGCTCAACTTCCAATTAGACGTCATTCAACTTTCTTACATGGAGAATTTGAGGAACAAGTATTTATTGATCATCCTCCTGGTTATGTTAAAGTTGGGCAAGAAAGAAAAAAGTATAAATTAAAAAAGGCTTTGCATGTAATTAAACAAGTTCTAAGAACTTGGAATAGTCGAATTGAGGCTTATTTTTTGAAGGAAGGATTTAATTTCATAATGCCCATATGAACATACACTTTTCATATGGTTGGAAAAATCTTCATGATGCCCCTATATATAGATGATTTATTCTACACTGGAAATGATCAAGTCACGTTTGATCATTTTAAAGAATATATGATGGATGAATTTGATTAATTTAAAGAATCTATGATTGTTGAATTTGATAAAACAAACACACGTAAGAGGGGGTAAATTGTGTGTAACTTAACAACAAATTTTGCAAGTTACTATCAATTTATGTAAAAGATAAGAAGTTGATATTTCAACAGAAAGGTTTGTAAATAAAAGTAGCCTGTTAAAGTTTAAAACGAAAGAAGCCTATTAACTTTCAAAACAAAAGGAACCTGTTAATGTTTAAAATAAAGGGAGCCTATAAACGAACGAAAAGAGCCTGTTAATGTTCAAAACGAAAGGAGTTTGTTAACGTTTAAAACATCATAAACCTCTTGCAATATTAATATAGAAGGAGCCTTTTTTTAAAAATGAAAGAGCCTTTTGCAAATTTAAACATTAACACTATAATGTAGAAATTTAAAAGTTAAGAGAGAAAGAGTGACACAGTTGATTTATACTGGTTCGACTTATAACGAAGCCTACATCTAGTCCCCAAATATCTAACTTGAGTATTTTACTATAAAACTCCAAGTAGTAAATTTTGACGAGCATCTCCAAGCTCACAAATACATATTTTTCAAGGTTCTTAAACTTTCCACACTCATAGTATTTAACAAGCCTCTACAAGCTCTCAACAATAATGAATATAAGGTTTGTTCAATGTAAGCTTCAAGGAATAACAATCTACCTCAAAAGAGTGTTTTCACTTTTTAAGGCACAAGGAGTTTGATAAAGACATGACTTTTGAGAATATTGATGCTGCTGAAATATTCCAAAAATCTTACTTGTTCACAAATGTAGTGACTCTTTCTTAATAGATAAATTTTTCAAGAAGTTGTTGCTCCATTTATATTCTGAGTTGACTTCGAGTTTAAAGAATTTGCAATATCATCTTTGCTAGAATCTTTCTGTACTCGGACATTAAGAAAGAAATTTGACAATTTCTTGGAGTTGATTGTTGAATTATGTGATTGGCAAGATTTTTTGAATATTGTGGAATCATTTCTAATAAATAAGATAAGTTCATTGAGAAGGATTCCGGAATAAAGAAAACATTCTTTTACAAAACTATATTGTTACCTATTTGAATAAATGGAAATAATCCAAATTTGAATTTCGAAATATTATAAAATTATCATCAAATTTATTAATATAAAATCCCGAGCTAACAGAATTTGACATGTCAGATCTTGGATTAAACGCATCGAAGGGAATCAACTCATTAAGATAATGGCTGTATGGGGTTTCGGGGATTTCCAGTATACTACCCTTGGCCTTTGCTTCCACAAAAGGAACCACACACCACCCCCCGCCCCCCTCGTTGCAGTCTACGTGGGAGTTTCCGACCAAAAGTCCGGCTAAAGGGTAAAACAGAGGTCTCCGATAGTGATGTCTTATGCTTCCAGAGTTTTTCTGCGTCTTTTGTGGACAATGTTCTAGGGTAGAAAATAACAGTGGTTGGAAACATCGGTACATCATTTGATCGAGATAAGAGAATAAGCAACGACGAAGATGGTTAGGTGTTGGAGAAGATGGCTTGACAATGCTTTCTGAGATTTTCTCTACTTGAATCTTCATTTTTCTCTCAAGAAAATCAAGAGCGAACATGAGGAATGAAGTCAAGTTCTTGTTGCATGAGTGTGTTACTGTGGGTTGATCACTCAACTCGTAGAGCCTCTGATTATATAGAAGAAGGAAATATAGCCTTGTGGCCTACTTTTGATCAGACATTCTCTAATAATATCTGTTGATGAGCCTTAATTATTCTTCACAAGAACATTATAAATAATTAGCACATCGATTAATTCCATTTTTTATAACATGATAATATCTTTAACGATAGTTTAATGCGTGATTAAATTACTAAAATATATTATTTTATATTATACATTTAAACTCTGAAATATTGACAATGAAGAAGAAACTTTATGCAACTACCCAGGTCCCTACCATTAACAAGAAGCTTTTGGGTTGGGTTTGCAACTATACTCTCTTTGATGAGGACGATGCAAATTAGCCCTTATGCAACTACCCCATGTCCTTACCATTAACAAGAAGCTTTTTGGTTGAGTCTGCAACTATGTACGGAAGTTGAAACCATTTCAAAAGATTATGTGATATCTGATTGTATCTAGTTGGTGTAAGTTGGGTTTCTACGAGGTTGACTTTAGATTTAGAAAACTTTCGTGTCTTTTATGTATGCAGGATCTACAGCAGAAGAGGAGTGACAGATGAATGTGCTTGGTCTCATGGATCGGAGGGAAGATAACGGGATCGAAACATGGTTGTTTTTCAATAATGATGGAGAGCTACGTTCGTATGTAGTTCCCTTAAACCTATGATTTTTCTACAATTTCTGCTACTTGTCATCTTCATTATAGATCAAATGATGCTTCATTTTTTTGTTTTCTCTAAGATTTGCCAATGTTCTGCACTTCTTTCTTGAACAATTAATAATTGCACCAAAGGTTGAATGCTAAACTCTATCCTTCTAAATTTATAAAATCCATGAAGCTCTGACACTACTATTTTGTTGGAGAATTCAATAAAGGAAATAAACAAAAGGACAATTTTATTAGAAAAGAAAAAAGAGGCTTAAATTTCACAATAGCATTGACAAAGTGAGGGCCATATATGTATAGCTTTAATTTGCCTGTTACATTAAATCTGTGTCAATTTGTCCCTGTAACATCCAATCATTTAATAACTAAGAGTGAAAAAAAATACGGGAGTTGGATGTTGTTGGGAACATGAGGCACAAATTTTAGGGCACCTTGAAGCCTATATGTATAACTTTATATATCAATCAAATAAGCCCAAAAATTCAGCAACAACACCTCAACTAAGTATAACATGTCCCACTATCTCTATCATTTTCTATCTAAGAGCTTGTTTGGTTGAGCTTTTGGAGGGTCCAAAAATACTTTTTTATACCGCAAAAGCTATTTTAATAAAAAATTAAGTGTTTGGCTGTAATTTTCAAAAGGACTTTTGAAGTAGAAATAACTTTTTTAAAAGCTCAAATACAACTTTTTCAAAAGCTAAAATTTGGAGCTTTTCAGAAAAGTCCCAAATTTTAGCTTTTTTAGGAAGCTTATTTTCCGTCACTTACGTAAAGAAGCTAATTGTCCGTCACTTACGTAAAGAAAAGCCCCAAATACGTCTGTTCTGTTTCTTCTGTTCATCAGTCACCACATTTCTGCTCAATCACTCTCATCTTCTCAAGACACAAGTTAGTTCTTTGAATGTTATTTATTTTTTTTGTCTTCTTGAAATTATATTTTTCTGTGTTGAACGCAGACGTCGAAATGTTGGGTCTGCGTTCAACGCAGACCTCGTCTGGGTCTGCGTTCAACGCAGAAGGGTCTGCGTTTACAACGCAGTGCCTATTTGGATTATTAATGGATGATCCTATTGCTTATATAATTTGCAGTCCTTTTTTTTTGGTATCTGATGTTGCCCTCTTGAACATTGTAACTTCATATTGTCCAGTATATGAGAGATACCGTTGAAGTTGTGGAAGCTACTGGAGAATTACTTGTGAGGCTGAAAGAAGCGGAAGAAGCTTTTGTTATTGTTGAGGTAAGCTTAATATTTTTCTTGTAATATAAATTTTCTGAAATTGAGCATATGTTGGTATATTGGTCACATATTTATCTTTAGAAATCAACTTCTTTTTGTTGTAAATGCTACGACCATTTTGGTTATGCTTTTATATTTCCTTATAGTTGTTAAATTCATTATTATATGCAGTGGAGATTTTGTTGTTGATAGAAAATGTAAATACTAAGCTAAGATATTCAAGGTGGGGATAAATTGAAAAAAGGATTAAAGCGGAGTGGAATGATAGAACTCTTGAAATTTTAATCAAAATTTTTGTAGAAGAGACATTAGCTGGAAATCGACCAAATGGTCACTTTAACAAGATTAGATGGAAAAATATAGTTTCAAAGTTTGCTCATGAAACTAAGAAGAACTATGAATACAAACAATTTAAGAATAAATGGGAAGGATTAAAAAAAGATTGGCAACTTTGGACAAATTTAGTAGGTAAGGAAACTAGACTAGGATGGGATCCTACTAATCAAACTATTGCTGTAAGTGACAAATGGTGGGAAAAGAAATTGAAGGTAAGCATTTATGCTTTAGATTTATATTGTTCTAATGTTACTTGATAGTTTAATAACTTAAACAATATTATTGTAGGAAAATCCTGGGGCTGCCAAATTTCGAACTAAAGGTTTGAAACATATTGAATAGTTGAATATTTTATTTAAAGATGTTGCAGCTACAGGAGAAGGAGCTTGGGCACCTTCTTAAGATTTTGTACCAAATTATGCTTATGTGACGTGTAGAGAAAGCCTAGTTGATACTGATCTTAACGATAATCTATTTGAAGACTTTGCTGTCAATCCAGAAATTGGAAATATTAATAGTCAGATTGGTTCATCAACTCCAACTCTAGGAAATTCTACAAAAGGAAAGGGAAAAAAAGAAAGAAACATGATACTAGAACAGGGGCAATAGAAAGGTTATGTAAACATTTGGACTATATATGTGATGTAGTAGAGAGTAGAACTTCAATGAGCTCTATTAAAAGAGATGAACCTGGTTATAGCATTGCTGACGTGATGAACATCTTACGAAGTATAAATGAAATAGAAAGGGTAAGTGAACTGTTTATGTTAGCTACCAATTTATTTTTAAAGAAGGAAAATAGAGAGAAGTTTATTGAGCTTAAGGATGTTGATCTTCAAATCGAATGGCCTAAGAAAATGAAATGATTGTGGTTTTTGTAATAAATTAGACATGTTTTTGGTTACTAATATTGGACTACTTATAATGTGTTGTTTTGGATTTTGCTACTTCTAATGTGTTGTATTGGATTTTTTTTTGGTTAATTTTGCTGTAATGAATTAAATTGTATTTTATTATTATTGTGTTATGATTATTACTATGTTATCTTGTTATACAATATGCTTATTATTTATCTTTTTATATATTTTGATACAAATGTCATCTTATGATAATGATTCTGACAATGATCATGAATATAATGAAGAGATTGAAGAAGAAATTTTGCATATGGTTCAAATTGGAGTTGCAATGACCATAGACCATCATATTAAATATTATATGAACAAAACCATGTAGAACATCCCCTCACATTGGATGGATGTTTGTAATGGAGTTGCTTAATGATCATAAGGATAGATGTCATCAACAATTTAGAATGGAGAAGGATGTTTTTATCAAATTATGTAAATTGTTGAATGAGTCATATGGATTAAAGAAAGGTGCAGAAGTTACAATAGAAGACGTTGTAGCTATGTTTTTGATCAATTTAGATCATGGACTTTGCAATAGAATGGTTCAAGAAAGATTTCAACATTCTAGTGAAACAATTTCTAGATGGTTTGGAATAGTATTAGAGGTTGTTTCACGTATGTCGATTGATTTCATCAAACCAAAAGATCCAACTTTTAGAGAAATTCCAAGCAAAATTAAAGATGATAGAAGG
>JANKOE010010560.1:0-10485 GCA_026284465.1 Erythroxylum citrifolium | reverse complement strand
AAGCATTAGATAATGATGCTGGTATAGACCCTGAAAATTTGTTTCCACCAAAACTGAATTGCCTTAGATTTGGGAGACTGAGCCCTATGGTATATGGAAGACTCCCATGAAACATGTTGTCTGCGGTTAAAAAGTTCGTGATAGAGGAGATATTGAACAGTGATGGAGGAATCTCTGCAGACAGTTGATTGGATGCAAAATTCAGAAAAGTTAATCTTGTTAATTGACCAAGGCTTGCAGGAACATTTCCCTGCAAATTGTTTAAGGAAACAGAAAAGTTGGTGAGTGAAGAAATGTTTCCAAGGGAAGGAGGGATCTCTCCTACCAGATTGTTTGAACCAAGAATAAGCACCTTAAGCATTATTAAGGAACCAATACTGGGAGGAATATTTCCTGTAATGTTATTCTTTGCCAAGGATATTGTCCTTAGTTGGGAAATGTTGGTCAAGGTGGCCGGAAATTGGCGTTCTAACGAGTTGTTGTCGAGCAAGACATGCTGTAGTCTGAATAACTTACCAACTTCTTGTGGAATTTCGCCCGTTAACCTGTTACCTTGGAGATCAAGTGACCCAAGAAAGCTCAGGTTGCCAATATAAGGTGATATTGCTCCAAAGAGATTCTGTCCCTTCAACGCCAAGGATATGACTCGTTGATGCCGGCGACCGCACGTAATCCCATACCAGCTGCAGATGGAAAGAGAACTGTTCCAGGAGTTCAAGACTAGATTTGGATCATTAGTTATACCTTCTTTGAATTTCAGCAAAGCAACTTGATCAGTTTCATTTCCCAAGCTGTTAGCTTGCGCACATGGCATGTTCCAAGAAAAGATATACAATAGTTGAATGAACAAAACCGAACGGAAAGTGGGGTGGAGGCAGGAGTCCATTCGATACTGAAGCATATGGCAGATGAGATGAGCAGCCGCTCCTACACAAAACTGGGCTTAAATATCCTCTCTTCTTACTAATTTTGTGGTTCGAAATACTTTGTGTCTATGGTGAAATCTTTGCAGATGTTAAGGGAACATAAAGAGTAACAATCCTTTTGATAGTTTTTAGAGGTCGCTCTGTGATCGAATTGAAATGATACGTGAATATAAGAAAATTTTTCAGAGCATTGACAAATGTAAATCCTTTAAGTAATCAAACCCTTAGTTCATAACTTAAAAGCTGACGTTTGAAGTAAGTCCTTATTTGATATTGCATGAATCTCTAATCCTTCTTTTCATTTTCAGCAAACTTGAAAACGACACATTCTATTTTCAAAGTGAATTTTCGGCGGCGCCGCCTAATGGTTTGACTAATCTGTTCATCTTATAGCTGTTTTCCTCTTCTTTACGATGGTTTCAGTTTTTTTTACATGGAAGTTGCACTTGATAGTTACAAGCATCGCGGACTAATTAGTATTAACTTTTTGGCTTCCCTTCATCCTTGTTATCATTTGGAAAAAGTGAACAATACTTCTCTTGAACAGTGTCTTAAACGTTTCAGAAGGTCCTGTAGATTATAACTCTCGCAAGATACGATGCTACTTTCAGTTATTTACCCTCTCAAGACATTGCAGAAAGGGACGGAGCCATGTACATGCCCCCTTTCAAATATATTTTTTTAAAATTACTTATATAATTAAAATTTTTAAAATTATAAATATAAGTGGCCCCTTTTAAAAAAAATTCCTACCTTTAAAAATCTCGACCCCCTCTTAAAGTTGAGTCTGGCTCCGTCCTTGATTGCAGAGAATAATAACTCTAAGAAGTATGTCAGAGTGGCAGTTCCAAGGTGATTTGCTGAAAACGGGCAGTTCTCTACCACCGCGGCGTACTCTCTGCTGATGGAGCACAACCCCCAAGTTACTAGTGGCCGATGGATGCCTATCTGGCGCTGGGACGGCCCACAACGTACTCGGTCCTTCCTCTAGTTCCCAACTCAAGACAGCTTGCTCACTAATCAACAACGGAGGCGTAGACGACTCACTCCGATTGCTGATTGCTTTCACTGTCAGACTGAAGAATCCTCTCTCTATATTATGCAAGATTGCCCCCGAGCGCGAAGTCTAGGGCTCGCTTTCCCGCCCCAAGCCCTCTCTCCAGATTTTTTCACCATCAGGGCTCAAGATTGGCTCCTCATAAATCTTCAACGATACCGACAGATTTGTGGATTCACCTGGTCCCTCATTTTCAGGACTGTTTGCTGGTTCTTATGGTCCTAGTGGAATCGGGATATTTTTGACCCATAGTTCACTTGGCCGACATCTTCGGACCATTGGATTCTACAATATGTCCAGCAGATCTATACAGCTTTGGTCTGACAAACTAGAACAATTCCAGGTCGTTGACCGCGATAAGAACAGCTTATTGGCTAGCGTACACTGGACTAGGGGTGGGTGAAACCCAACACGGACGGGATGAGCAAATCCGACCCCTACTTGGCATCTGCAGGCGGACTGCTCTGCGACAGCACCGGGGCCTGGCTTAGAGGGTTTACTCAAAACCTAGGCTGGTGTTCTTCCTTAAATGCCGAGTTGTGGGGTGTCTTCTTTGGCCTACATCTGGCTTGGGACCTGAGTTACCGACGGGTGGTCTTAGAAGTTGACTCTCAAGTGGCGCTGAGCTCCTTTTCAAACCCCGCCTCCCGCACTCGCTCGACCAATCCACTCATCTTTGGCATCAACGAACTACTCAATCGCAACTGGACTGTCCTTCTCCATCACACATACAGGGAAGGAAATGGGAGTGCTAATTGGTTAGCGAATCTTGCTGCTCATTTTGATCTAGAGATCACTACTTTTGTAACTGCGCCCCCAGGGTGCCTTTCGATACTCCTCGAGAATATCACTGGGATTAGCTTCCCCAAATTTGTTATGTAGTTGCTACTTTCCCTTCTATGCCAAAAAAAAAAACGGAGAATAATTGGTGAAAACTTTACTTTGGAATTATTTAATGAGTTTTGTTTTAAGGTACTTTCATACATAAATGTAGAGAGAGTACTAACATGAACTTTAGTACTTGAACTGAAAGAAATTAATCACAAAATCACAGATTAACTTCATAATTAATGAATATAGTTAATTAACTCTAAGATTGTAACATGCTAGATTTAATAATTAGATGCATAAATACTTGAAAATTGAGGAACAATTGAATATATTGTTTTTTTTTGTGAAGCGAAGTGACAAAGACACAGATGATTGACTGCTGCTATTCCAAACCCTAATTAGCAAAAAAATACATACGGTTTTTAATGGGACGATTGTATTTAAGGTCAGCTAGCAGTAGGGCCTCCTGTGCAATGCAAAACATGGGTCAAGCCTACCCATCATAGCAAGCCCATGAATACAGGTACAATGACGCGTTAAAGAGAGAATAACCAAGTCCAATTATATTGACATTTAATCAATCGGGGTTTATACAAAATTATGTTTATTATGCTAGTCCACAATATTAATGATAAAATTCTATCATTCTTCCACTTGGACAACATAACCAACATCAATGAACAACAGAAACAAATCCCCAGATTAATATACAACAATATGTGGCCACAATAAGATGTCAAAGTAGAGCCAACAATCTCTCAATCATAAGTCCAAAATGAAGTTACAAGTACCTCAATAGTATAGAAATCAGATCTAATAAGAGTACTGATAGCATATATGTAAGATCGATGACCTAAACAAAATTTTTCACAAGGAAATGCATACAAAATGGTGATCCATTTATGCAATTCCAAACAAAATGACCCAAGCATCCACCCATGATGCCAACTGAGATTTAACAAAATATCTCAGAACAACAAAATGAGACTGGGTACAAAATGTCTCCAACAAAATGTCATATATATACAAACATTTAAATGTATATGCGCAGTATATTAATAAAGTATATGGCAATAACAATAATAGCAACAATTATAAGCAAAAGTCTCTAAATTGAATAACAAAATAGTCAAATACAATATTGCTATCAAAATTAACATAAAAAGATAGATTCCCACTAATCCAAGGCATCAAAAGATCTAAATAGACCCATATGGGTTACATGCCTCACAATAGCCTTAACAGTCAAGCCTTTGGTTAGATGATCTGCTACCATAAGATCGTTGGGTGTATGCTCTACAAGTTTGAAACTCCTTAAGCTTCTCTCTAACAAACATATACTTTGTATCAAAATGCTTCGAACGCTTAGAGTTCTTGCATATTTGAGAGAAGCCCACCACAGCAGAGTTATCACAATATATAGTTAGAGGTCTGGAAACACTCTCCATAAGATGAAGCTTAGAAATGAAATTCCTCAACCTATTGCCTGTCAAGTAGCTTCATAACAAGCCACATACTCTGCCTCCATAGTTGAAGTTGTTGTAAGTGTTTGTTTAACACTTTTCAAAGATACAACTCCTTCAAGAAACATAAAGATATATCTTGATGTGGATTTGTGATCATCAAGGCAGCTATCATAATCAAAATCAGAATAACCTATCACCTCAAAGTCATCAGACATCTTGTAAGTGAACATGTAATCTTTAGTACCTTGTAGATATCTCAAAACTCGTTTCACAACTTGCCCACGCTAGGGTTGCTTAAGTATCTCCTAAGTACACTAATAACAAAAGCAATATCAGAACGTGTACAAACTTGAGCATACATAAGACTGTCAATAGCAGAAGCATATAACACCTTTTCCATCTTTGACTTATCTTTATCATTTTGAAGACACTGACTATTTGAGAGTTTGTCACCCTTTTGGATAGGTGCACTGCAAGGATTACAAGTCTTCATGTTGAATCTATTCAAGATCCTTTCAATATATCTTTTCTGAGACAAACCAAGATCAACACGAGATCTATCACGATGAATTTCAATGCCCAGAACAAAAGAAGCATCATCGAGATCTTTCACATCAAAACGAGCTGTCAACATTTGTTTAGTCTCATAAAGAAAACTCATATCATTACTGGCTAAAAGAATGTCATCAACATATAAGATAAGAATAATGAATTTTCTCCCACTATTTTTCAAGTAAATGCATTGATCAAAAATATTTTCCTTGAAGCCAAAGGAGCAAACAATTTGGTTAAACTTCCAGTACCATTGTCTTTAGGATTGCTTTAGCCAATAAATAGATTTTCTCAATTTGCATACCATATGTTTGATCGCGCATCATTACGCTAGTCAAAATAAAATAACTAGACTACTACTATAGCAGTGGTGAGTCTAGGTTGATCTCATAGAGAGTGTGTATAAAGTTTATTAAATGAAATTAACTGATGTTTAGGTTAACGGAGGGTTTTGGATTTTTAGAAGAAGAAAATAAAATGAAACTAACTTATAAAAACAAATTAAAGAAAACATGAAAAAATGATTAAAAATGAAGAATTTGGTAGGGACCCGATTTTTTAGTTCAATTTCGGCCTATAACCTGACTAAGTATATTTTGTTAATTTGTTGCTCTTTAGCCTCTCTCAGCAACTATCAATCATGGGTTAATAATTCACCCGAGTTTTTCCTTAGATTTTGTTTAATCAAGATACAATCGTTAATTAAACCTAACCATCGAATAACCTAGGATACGATCTTTAGATTTAATTAGGTAGTAGTATTACGAATTAGAAAATTTAATTAATCAAGGTAACAATCACATACAATGCGTCATTTAACCTAGGTTATGTTATCCCTGATGATTACGAATCATTAGTCGCTACATATGAATTTCAACATAACAATTACTGATTATATCGAAATTCTAGCAATGGTTTTGCAATTAACGATTCAATAAATGCATTAAAATCATCAACTCACAATAACCAATGGGTTCATACACAAATAATTGAATAATAAAAAGATTAGATTATCCATACACAATACCCAAATCAATTAATATAGGATAACACAATCAATTCCTAATGAGCGAAAGAAACAACAAAATAATAAAAAATTACTTAACCCAGTTCATCGACGTCGATTTCACCTCCGAATTGGCGTTGGGACATCTAGCCTTTCATGGGTCTTTCTAAAAAAAATGCTTTAGCCCCCATGACCCCTTCACTGGCAACCCTCTCTTTTCACCGTAGCCTCTCACAGTTCACTTGATGGGCAGGGTTTATTGTCCCAGCACACTAATCACACCCACAATCTTCACACTTGCGCCCATGCTAGCTCTTGCTCTCCTGAAATGCACTCCTCGTCTGCGTTTAACAGCTCTCACTGTGTTGCACACTCTGGCGTCGATTAGACAATTAAAATTATATCCCCATCGCTGGTCCACTAAATTAAATTTATGCTCTTCCAAGTAAATGTAATAGTCTCGAAATTTAGAAGACTCAGTGGATTTAGGAATCCTTTCAGATCTCCTAGGAGGAACTACAACCACATCTGGGACTTGAGTATCATTGCCAACCTGTTGAGGATATCAACATCATTTCCTAAATCAACAACATCATCATGAATTAGAGGAGTTTTTATTGCCTTAGGATGAAAAACAATAGGTGTAGGAACAACAACACCATCCTCTCTGATATCAACAACACCAGCCTCATGTCTTTCATTATGTTCCATGTCTCCTTCAAAATATACAGCCCGATCTGATTCAATGACTCTAGTAGTGTGATTGGGATAATACAATCTTGAACCTCTTGAGCCAGTACAATAACCAATAAAATAACTTGAAATAGTTCTAGGATTAAGCTTCTTCAACTGAGGATTATAAGTCCTTACCTCAGCCTTACAGCCCCAAACACAGAAATGCTTCAAACTGGGCTTTTTTCCTGATATAAGCTCAAAAGGAATCTTTGGTACAGTTTTACTAGGCACATAATTGAGAACATAAACAACAGTTCTCAAAGCATCTCCCCACAAGAACTCTGGTAAGGTAGAGTGATTAAGCATGCACCTAACCATCTTCGTGAGAGTATGATTTCCCATTTTGTTGAGAAGTGCCAAGCATGGTATATTACGCCTCATCTCTACAATCCTGCAAGTATCTAGCAAAAGGGCCAGGGTTTCTTCCTGTTTCATCATACCAACCATAATACTCACAACCTCTACAAGATCTTACACATTTGATTTGCTTCCCAAGTTGCAATTCACTAACATTTTTTAGTAACTTAAAAGCATCCAATGATTCAGGTTTCTCATGCAACAATTCAATCCAACCATGTCGAGAAAAATCATCAATAAAGGTAATGAAGTGCTTATAGCTTCACTTGGCAATAGGAGTAATGGGTCCACAAATGTCTGTGTGAATTATCTGTAATGGTTCCTCTTTCCTAGTCATTTTCTCCTTTCTTACTTTAGCTGTAAACTTCCCTTATATGCAATCAACACAAGTATCAAATCAGAGAAGTACAGATCATGCAAAATAGTTTCCTTAATCAACCTCTCCATTCTCTCCTTATAGATATGTCCTAACCGTTTATGCCATAACATAGAAAATTTTTCAGTAACTCTCCAACATTTCTTTCTAACAACAGCATTAACATCATCATGTTATCGGTTAAAACTAGAAGAATTGGCAATCAGTATAAATAATCCATCACGCATAATTGCAGAACCAACAATAGTAAAAATATAGTAAAAAACAACACCTTTATTGATTATATGGAAAATGTACCACAACTGTGTAAAATAAAAACGAAAATCAAATTCCTTCTCATAGAAGGCATATAAACAGTATCTTTCAAAAGTAAATCATATCCACTACTTAAATTCAAGGAAACTACTCTTATGTGCTCAACGTTAACATTAAATCCATCTCTTAGTTGCACCGTTAACTCCCATTTATTTGGTTTCTGCCTGCTTTTGAACTCCTGCAATGAGTTCGTTACATGAATACTTGCACTAGTTTCTAACCACCATGAATTAGGAGGAACATCAACCATATTTGATTCAAAACAAACAAAGATTTGAGGTATACCTTTCTTCTTTGCCAACCAGTTTTTAAACTTCACATAGTCACACTGCCTATGCCCATGTTCATGACAAAAGTTGCAGCTTCCATTAAAAACAGGCTTGGGCTTAGCCCTAGAACTCTCACCAGGCCCAGAAGGTAAGGTAGGTTTATCATTCCCCTTCTTCTTAAATTGAGGCTTACCCTCTTTGTTTCTATAAAATTTCTTTTTGTCGCCACTCTTTTGAGAAGTCTGATGAATACTATGAGACTTTCCTTTCTTTATAGTATGCTCCTCTTGAATAAGAATAGAAATTAATTCAACAATACTCCATTTATCTTTCTGAGCATGGTAAGTAGTCATGAGAACATCAAACTCAGATGAAAGAGATTCAAACACTTGCCAGATCAGATAATCCTCTCCCAACACAACTTTCATGGCCTTCAACTTGTTATACTAGTTCACAAGCTTCTTAACATGCTCACGAACACCACCCACACCATCATACTTGGTCTTAGACAGTAAAGACAAATAATTAGACTTTAGTCTTATCAAACTTCTTGAATTTTTAACCAACAGCCTTGAGATAATTTTTGGCATTATCAGTTTCTATGATGCTCTCTTTAATAGTCTTCTCCATTGTGTACTTGATGATCATCAAATAGACCTTGTTAGAACGAACCCACTTATCATATTTAGCTTTATCTGCAGTAGAAGTCTCAAAAGTGGGTTATGCAGGCTCATCCTCAAGGAAAGCAACATCAACATTAGAAATCGCCAAAAATAAATTCAATGATTCAAGCCAGTCCTCATAATTGGTCCCATTCAACTTAATCAAATAATTCAAAGCTGGAAATTGATACAATGCAAGGAGATTTAGCAAATGTATTAAGAACTTGAAAAATTGGGCAAACAATACAACTAGGTTCTCATGCAATTACAATCCTACCTAAGGATCCTGAATTATAATACAGATCACCCAGAACATTAAATTATACCATAAAGTTAGTATCGATAGGATACTAAAAACTTAGAGGTATAAGTCAATGAATTAAACAAAACAATAGAAAAAACATTGATAAAGACAAACCGATAGGATAAATGCATCATTAACATAGTATCTAATGTATGCCCAATAACAACATCACAATAGCATTTTGTAATAATTGGTCTCACGATAGGCGAGCTTACAATTACACAAAGTGATTGGCAAGAGTCCAATAACACATCCCAAGATTTCCCCTTAAGTTCTAGTTAGCACCACAATTACAAAATTAGCCATATGAATCATATAATATAACATTATATGCATAAACTACATGCAAAATTAATTTTGGTGCATAACTATATTACCACTGAGAGTACACAAGACGACACAAGCCCAAAAAATACCAGAAACAAGTACAAAACTTTTCAAGATAAAATTCGAAGAGTACATTATATTTTTATTAATATTAAAACTCGAGAAAAATAAAAATAAATATGTCTATAATCCAAAAATTTCAGAAAAAATAACATTAATTAGAACTGGGCAAGTGGAGCAAACAGGCAAAATTTGGGACAAAACGACCAAGGGAGCAAGCCGCACGTGCCTACACGCGCCACCGTTGTGCGTAGGGAAGAGACTGGCGGGTTGGGCTTCATCTTCTCCACCCGAAAACCAGTAATTCGAGTTGTTCGACTCGGTTCGCGACCCTACTCAAAAATCATCCATAACTCACTCAATTTTGACCCGTTTTCAACGAAATTGGTGTCAATAGATTCAGAATTTAACAATCTATCAAAGCCCTCAATCAATTTCACAAAAAAGGCTCGAAAAAATCGAAAAGGAACGTTTATGGTTTGCGATTTCGAGTTCTGGGGCTTTAACAAAAACAATAGAAAATTCAACAAACTTATAACATGATTTGACACCAAACCGAAACAAACCATCAATAACAAAATAGATTTCATAGAAAACAAATTAACAAAACTGAAACCCCAAATTCCATGAAAATAAACATCTTGAAAATTACTCAAAACTAGCAGTCACAATTAGGGTTAATTGAGCTCTGATACCAATTGAAGAATAATCAATATGAAATTACATACTAATTTCATAATTAATCAACACAATTAGACTAACCCTATGATTGCAAGATACTAGATTCAAGAATTGAATGGACAAATACCTGGAAATTGAGGAACAATTGCGTCCATTGTTGTTTTCTGTGAAGCGGAGCGATAAAGATATAGAGGATTGACTACTGTTATTTCAAACCCTGATTAGAAACCTGCACAGTTCTCAATGGGCAACTGTATTTAAGATTGGTTAGCAGTAGAGCCTCCTGTGCATTACAATACATGGGCCAAGCCTATCCATCATAGCAAGCCCATGAACACAGGCCCAATAACATGTTTGAGAGAAGTACCAAGCCCAATTAGAAAAGTAATCACCGTTTTGGGCTCATCATCATCATCATACACCGAAGTCCCGCACTGAAGCTGTAGGAAAATCTCGGTGCAAGTATCACATACTCGCGGTGCGAAAAACAAAAATTTTTGTTACCGGGACGTTCCCGAAAGCCAGGATCCATGTGTCTATATGAAAAGTCAAACCATAACG
>JANKOE010010533.1:0-10485 GCA_026284465.1 Erythroxylum citrifolium | reverse complement strand
CAAATTATCAATATTCACAATTCTGGCCCTAACATGGGTAACGGGATGTTACAACTCTCCCCTCCTAACAAAAATTTTGTCCTCGAAATTCTTACCTGAATGATCAAATAGGTAGGGGTACTGATTCGTCATGTGCTCTTCCGTTTCCCATGTGGCTTCTTTACTCAAATGATTCTTCCAAAGGACTTTCACCATTGGGATCTCTCAGTTCCTCAGTTGCTTATTCTGATAGCCAATTATCTTCATAGGTTCCTCAACATAGCTCAGATTACTATAGACTTCAATCTCCTGAGTCGGTATCACATGAGTTAGATTCGACTGATATTGCCTAAGCATACTCGCATGGAACACATTATGTATCTGAGCCATTTCCTAAGGTAAGGCTAACTTATAAGCCAATGGTCCAATTCTTTCAATTATCTCATATGAACCAATATACCTTGGACTTAACTTTCCCTTGTTGCCAAATCTCAGTACACCTCGCCAAGGTGATACTCTCAGAAATACCTTGTCACTAACCTGATACTCCATATCTCTCCTGTGCTGACCCGCATAGCTTTTCTGTCTATCTTGTGCCATTTTAATTCTACTATGGATCAATTTCACCTTATCAATAGTATCTTAAATCAATTCTGGTCCTTCGATAATTTGTAGAACCTCCTCATCCCAATATAAAGGCGAACAACACTTCCTGCCGTACAACGCCTCGTATGGAGCCATACCAATACTGCTGTGATACTGATTATTGTAAGCGAATTCAATTAAAGTTATAAACTTATCCCATGCTCCCTGAAACTCCAAAACACAAGCTTTGAGCATATCCTCGACAGTCTTGATCATTCTCTCAGTCTGACCATCTGTCTGAGGATGAAAGGCTGTACTGAAATTTAGCTTGGTACCCAAAGCTGTCTGTAGACTACCCCAAAATCTTGAGACTATGGTGTTGGATCCCGTTTCCAGAACCCAACTCTTACTCTGATACCAAATTGTCAGACCTCATTTTCAGAGCCCAAACATTCAGAGACAAAATAGAACCCGTCATCCTATAATGGTGGCGTGCCCAAAATAGAAGATCATCGAACAATAAAAAAAATAGAGAGTCACAAACCAAAAACCAAACATTTATCATAAATGAATTCTAAAAGAGTTTATACAAGCTCATTTCAAAATACCTAAAATAAAAATATGAAATATGAAATAGACACAATACAATTTGAATGCTTATGCTTACAATAATTCTAAATTACAAAATTTCCTAAACTAACATCATTACAAAAGTCTTTATTCTCACTATTTGCCAAGCTTTGCAAGGATCAATGCTTATTTGTCTTTTTCTGCACCTGCGAAGTGGAAGGGAAAGGGGGTGAGCTGCGAAGCTCAGTGGCTTATATGTTTATAGCCATTGGCGACGAGCCACACAACGAGCATAAATACACATGTATCAAGAAATTCAAATCATTAGCAAATTCATCACACAATTCATAATTAACTAAAAGTTAGCACATAAAGTATATCATAAAATCTTCTATCAAGCATAACACTTTATTATGCATCATACTCAAAAAAGTCATAATGAAATGCACAACAAATGGCTTGAGAGCACCGTGGAACAAAATGGATAAACCGAAGTTTAAACCATGAACAAAACGAGCCCGATTTTTCAAGATCTCGTGGCCTCAGCGGGCAGCTGGGATAAGGCAATACGTCGGCGTGCACGTGACTAACGAAATGTTACTCTTTTGCCTAACCACAAACAAACTTATGCTCAATTTAGTCAATCGCAAATTTGCATTCTCATGCTTCTTTCATTTCATCAAATTCTCACATCTTCATACTTTTCATTTATTTCAAAGAAAACATGTTATATTTTCTCATGCATTTCCAAATATTCACATACATTCAATTTAAGCAATTAGCACACATTCATGCCTAACACCAAATTGCTCATTTTACACAACAACCATAAACATATTACCTACCTATTTACTCTTGGAAATCCAAACTCAAGATTGCCTTTCCTTTTGCCCTTGGATTGTCATTCCTTAGTCTCCTTCAAACAACCAAGTTCTCATTCAACACAATATTCCTATAGAAATTCTCAAAACTTCAAAAATCACAAAATGAAATAAATGCTAAAATTGGGTTTAGGCTTAACCTACCCATAGGCTATCTAGGGTGGAAAAACCAAAAACCTAGTTTAGAAATCCATTAAAATTATCCATCTAAGGTTTTTCCTCTTTCTTCCTACATAACTCATTCTCTTCTCTAATCCCTTTTGTTTTTTCACTAAGCAAGAAGATAGATGATGCTTACCTTAGGTTTAGCCCAAATCTTCTTCTTTCTCCTTTTTCCCTAGCTTCCACACACTCTTATTCTTTTTCACTTCTCTTATTCTATTTTACATTTTTCCATCTTTTCTAACTCCTACGATCTGCCTCTTCTTCTTTTAAACAAAACCACACTTTACTTGTTCTTCCCTTTTTACCCTTCATTTAATTTGTTCTCCCAATTTTGCCCCTTTTTGTCCATCAAATACAATCACTTTAACTCCTTATTTTGATATGGTAAATGAAGCTATTTGATAACACGTCCTTCTAGAGAAATGTTCCTCTATGTCTTATGTTTCTAATGACACCAAAAATGCTCAATTTGGTTCAGAAATTTGAAAGTTATAGCCCAAACACTTTTGGACTGTTACCAAACCGAGACTATACACTATACCCAATTTCACTCCAGAAATTTAAAATCTTAGGGACTGAATTGAAATTCAATTCCTTCAGATAATTTGTATCTCCATGTCTCTACTTTAATTAGGGACAAGAATGAACTCATTTGGATCTCTACAGATCGAGCTATCGCCAAAATACTGAAGCATGGTCAGAAAAAATATCCAACTCATACTCTTTTAATATCAAAACCTATAAATTTTTATGGAGAGGTAAAGAAATGTCTCAGGAATCCAACGCTTCAAAATCAGATCAATCGGAGGTCGAACGAAAAAGTTATGGTCAAAAGAGTAGAGGGATTAAAGACACGTGATGACCTATAGTCGACTTGTACCAAATTAGTCGACTAATATAAGTAAGAGTTAGGGGAAACATGACAATAGTCGACTGGTCGAAGACTATTAGTCGACTAATATAAATAAGAGCTGGGGGAAACATGAAAATAGTCGATTGGTCGAAGACTATTAGTCGAATAAGCCTATAATAATCGACTAGAAACTCTTGGTCTTTTTTCTTCTGACATCCTAATTTCCACAATTCATAACTTCCAGCATCGATATCGAAAAATGTCA
Source organism: Erythroxylum citrifolium (assembly GCA_026284465.1). Lineage (NCBI taxonomy): Eukaryota > Viridiplantae > Streptophyta > Magnoliopsida > Malpighiales > Erythroxylaceae > Erythroxylum > Erythroxylum citrifolium. Next base: position 7,187 of record JANKOE010010533.1, on the reverse strand, counting down.
TTCTTGATAGCGTTAGAAAGCTAGAAAGACAAGCTACAACTTTCTTGAAGACAATTTTATCGAAATCTCTCTAGATCAATCTAGAAAAATCACAGAAGTTTCAAATCGAAAAATCTAACTCTCCACTATTCATTCTCAGAAAATTTTCAGACTTCCACTTTCCAAAATCCAACACTTCTATTTTTATTCTAGTCTTTCTACTCCATTTCAATCAACTCATTCACCATAATTTCATACTACTCCAAAATATGTAAGTTTAGTCAAAAATCATCAAAACCAAGAATTCATAGTCAACCTATTCATGCTATATTACTTTTCTGCATTTTCAACTTTCATGCTCAGTCACTATTATGCCTCTCAACTTCCATTTAAACTAAATATCATCCATAAATAAATTATAGTCCATGATTGATCATAAACATTAATAACAGAACATACACACATATACTCACTCATCATCAACTTACTACATTCACTACCTAAATCTTATATATCATTTCAAATTCAAAAATTCTCTTTTTTTTTACTCATAACTAATCACTAACAAGTTTTCCTTTAATAGTTTGAACTTCCAATAAAAGTTCAGGGTCCAACAACTCTCCCCCTTAAAGAATTTCGCCCTCGAAATTCTTACCTGAGTGATCAATGAGTGATCAAGCAAGTGGAAGAAATGATGTCTTAAACTTTCCTCAATCTCACAAGTAACTTCTTCACTTGCTTAGTTTCTTCTAAATGACCATAGTCAATAGACTCACTCGGTCTTTCAATCACTTATTTAATCAATCACTTTCTTAACTAATTCCTCATTATACATATATCTTAGATTACTCATCCCTTTTTTACTTCTTGTGTCAATAAAATCAATATCAGAGCATATCGATACTTCTTAGCATACTTGCACATAACACATTACGAATCTAAGACATCTTCGTTAGTAAAACTAACTCATAAGTCAATGGTTCGGTTCTTAACAACATTATAAGAACCAATACAATTGAAGCTTAGTTGATTCCTTATCCTAAACTTAGCACATTTTGCACTCAATCTAAACACACCTTGGAAAAGTGATATTCTCCTATATATTTCATCCTTTACTTCATACCTTCGGTGTTGTTCCACCAATTCCTTTATCTTCTGAAATCACTTAATTTCTAAAACTGATCAATTTCACTTATCAACAACCTTCTCGATCAATTTTGGCCTTCGACCATTTTTAGGACTTAATCATCACAATACAAAAGCGAATAACTCCTTCTGCCCTCCAACTCCTCATAGGGTATTCTAATGAAATCACTATGATAATGATTGTTATGCTCGGAGTTTATAGAAGCTGTACATTGATCCCATAATTCTATGAACTCTTAAAATGTAAACTTTAAGCATGTCTCCAATAGTCAGGACCGTTGGCAACTCACAAGTGTGATCATTAACTTCTGCCTCCTTAACCATCAAACTCTATCTTAATGTAGTTCTACGCGGATGTATAGCTTAAATTACCATTTGTACTTTTCTAACAACCTGTTTACTCAATCCTTTGTCTCAGGTATATACACTTTTTATCTCAATCACAAAAGTATGATTCTTCCGATTTAAACTCAAAATTCCTATTTCATTTTCAATTTCCTTGATAAGATTCATAGATTATGAGCCCTCAATTTGGACTCTTCTGATCTTTCCTCTTCTCTCATTCTTGCCTAACATCCTATCTTATAAGCATTTCTAACTTTCCCCTAGTATCTTCTTATACTAAATTACAAACTCTTATCACAATATTCACACAACCATTTCGATTCCAAATTCATCCTTTTTATGATCATAACAATTTTATGATTTCATTTCATTCTACCTGTACACTTTAGTCTCCTATACTGTATCCAAATATCGATCTCATATGTACTCAATCATATTATTCTCCAATTTATCCACAACTTTCCTCATCTTACATTCTAACCAAACACCATTCTTCTCATCATTTCTACTAGTTTATACTCTTAACAAAAATTCACAGATGCAACCCATACGGTTGCAATTACGAGGATTCTATACTTATGATAGAACTCTCAAATACTGAGAGATTTTGCATTGAATATTATTAGTGAGTAACTTGGAATCTGTCAAGTTACAGGTAATAGGCAGACAATTTCAAGAGTGCTGCTCTCTCCTAGCCTCCCCAATCATTACATTATTTATTCTCTCTACTGAATATGTCAGTACCGTAACTAACTCCCCCCTCACACCCTCTCTCATGCCCTTCATCTAACGACAACCCCTCCCTTTAACTGACTGGAGTAACTTTACTAGGTTACCCCTTTCCCTGTCCTTCTAGAATATACTTGCACAATACGAGGTCTAACACTGCTCCCCCCCATAAGTTGCACCTTGTCCCCATGGTGAAAATCTGGAAATTGTTCATCTATGTCATCAAATGGTTCCCAAGTAGCATCCGCAGCTGCTAAATCCTTCCATTTGATCAAGACTTCAAGGCCTGTGGATCCTTCTCGTGGTCTGATTGCTAAAATTGCTTCCGGTTGGACTGTTAACTCTTCTTCCCCTATCCACCTGTCTGGTAAAATGGGCTGATCAGGTTCCTCTCCCACCACGGCTCTCAATTGTGATACATGAAAGATAGGATGGATCCGGGCTGACTCAGGTAGTTGCAACTCATAGACCAGTTCCCAAATCCTTCTTAACACTCGGAATGGACCAAAGTATCTGGGGGCTAGCTTCTCATTAGCTCTTCTCATTACATTCAGTTGTCTATAAGGAGCTAGCTTAAGCCATACCTTGGCTCCTACTGCAAAAGTCACCTCCCTGCGATGTTTATCAGCCCTATTTTTCATGTCATTTTGTGCCTTAGCTAAGTGATGTTTAATCTTTTTCAAGTAGTGGTCCCTCTGTTGTAATAAGACATCAATTGACTCTAAGTTGGATACTTTCGATCCCAGCTGAAAAATAGGAGGAGGATCTCTCCCATACAAAACCTTGAAGGGTGTGGTTTGAAGGGCCATATGATAGGAGATATAATAGCAATACTCTGCCCATCTTAACCACTTAGCCCACTGCTTGGGAGTGTCCCCTGTCAAACACCTCAAGTAAGCCTCCACTGATCTGTTTACCACTTCTGTAGCACCATCCGTTTGAGGATGATAGGATGAACTAAACTTCAGAAGTGTTCCATGCATCTTGAATAACTCTCCCCAAAATTTACTCATGAAAACCTTGTCTCTATTAGAAATTATAGATATAGGAAATCCATGTAATCTCATACTTTCCTTGCTAAACACTTCAATAATGATTTGTGTCGTATATGGATGCTTGAGTGGTAAGAAATGGGCATACTTACTAAGCCTATCTACTACCACCAAGATAGATGTAAATCCAAATGACTTAGGAAGCCCTTCAATAAAATCCATCGTTATTTCATCCCAAACCTGATTTGGTATCGCCAGAGGCTGTAGTAACCCTGCTGGTGATAGAGTTAAATACTTATTCTGCTGACATTTGAAACAAGCAGCCATAAACCTATAAATTTCCTTCTTCATACCTTCCCAATACAGCTCACTAAAGATTCGCTTATATGTTTTTAATGGCCCCCCATGTCCTCCCAAGTGACCTTTATGTCCCTCCTTCAGAATCTTGGGTATAAAAGCAGAAGAGCTGGAGATGACCAATCGGTCTTTATGATAAAGTCAGCCATGCTTAACAGTGTAGGGAGGCCTGAACCCTGGGTCTTTACTGACTGCTGCGCTCAATTCTATTAGTTTGCTGTCCTGCTCTATTTCTCGCAAGATTGCCTCCATGTCAATGACCTTATATGTCATTATAGTCTGTAATTCCCCTTGGTACTCCACCCTAGATAAAGCATCTGCCACCTTGTTTTCTCTCCCTGGTTTGTATTGAATGGTGAAATCAAAACCCAACAACTTGGTAATCCACTTTTGATAATCGGGGTGAATCTTTCTCTGTTCTAATAAAAACTTCAAAGGTTTTTGATCCGTGCGAATAACAAACCAATGACCAAGGAGATAAGACCTCCATTTCTTGACAGCCAACACAATAGCCATGAGCTCTCTCTCATAGGCTGACTGCCCTTTCCTTTCTGCCGATAATGTCTGACTAAAATAAGCAAGGGGTCAATTCTGCTGCATCAACACAGCTCCCACTCCCACAGCTGAAGCATCAGTCTCTAGGACAAAAGGTAGATTGAAATCGGGCAAAGCTAGAACCGGCAAGGTGGTCATAGCATGCTTGAGGTTGTCAAAAGCTTTCTCCGCTTCAGTTGCCCATTGAAAATTGTTTTTCTTGAGCAATTGTGTTAAAGGGGCCACAATATGGCTGTATCCTCTTACAAACTTCCGATAATAGCCGGTCAGCCCCAAAAATCCTCTCAACTCCTTCAATGTGAGTGGTTTCGGCCATCTTATCATAGCCTCTATGTTGGACTAATCTGCTGCCACTCCTTGCTTGGAAATAATGTGTCCCAAATAATCCAGGGTAGGTTGCCCAAAAACAGACTTCTTATAGTTAGCATAGAGTTGTTGGCATTTTAGGATACTCAAGGTTACCTTAAGATGCATAAGATGCTCCTCCTTGCTCTTGCTGTAGACTAGAATGTCGTCGAAGAATACTAGAACGAATTTTCTGAGGTAGGGTTTAAAAATCTAATTCATCAACGATTGGAATGTAGCTGGCACGTTGGTTAATCCGAAGGGCATTACAACAAATTCGTAGTGCCCTTCATAGGTCCGAAAGGCCGTCTTCTCAATGTCTTCCTCCCTCATTCTTATTTAATGATAGTCGGACTTCAAATCTATTTTGGAGAATATAGTAGCTCCATTCAATTCATCCATCAGCTCTTCTATTATGGTTATCGGAAATTTGTCACATATGGTGACCTTGTTTAAGACACGATAGTCCACACAAAATCGCCACCCTCCATCTTTTTTCTTGACTAGCAAAACTGGACTCGCTTAAGGAGAAGTGCTGGGTTGGATTATTCCGGATTCAAGCATCTCCCAGACCAGTCTCTCAATTTCATTTTTCTGAAAATGGGGATACTTATAGGGTCGGACCCTGACTGGTCCTTCTCTTGGCATTAAATGGATGTGATGCTCTCTACCTCTTTCGGGTGGTAAAGAATGTGGTAATTGAAACACCACTCCATACTCTTCCAACACCCCTCTGATTTCTGAATCGTCTACCTGCAGACTCGAGTTCGAGGCCGCCTCCTATTCTGCTAATTGTAACCAGCACACCCAATCTCCTTCCTTGAGGCCCTTGCTGAAGGATCTGGCGCTGATCAAGGATTTAGATAGTGCAGGGTCCCCCTTGATAACGAATTCCTTTTCCCTCAACTTTATTTTCATCATTAGTGTGCACCAGTTGTTCCAGACATCCCCAAGAGTCCTTAGCCACTTTACTCCCAATATCACAGCTATACTGCCTAGCTTAATGGGCAGGAAATTCTCACATATCTCCAAATCTTGTATTTGTAATGTCAAGCTCCTATAGATCCCCTTTCCTGTCACCCTTTCACCATTACCCATCGCGATTTCATACGTATATGTGTAGTCCCATTTGGAACTCCAATTCGCTGCTAGGTCCTTCGACACAAAGTTATGAGTGGCTCCACTGTCGATGAGAATCACCACTGGCTCTCCTTCTAGAACCCCTGCGACCTTCATGGTCTTAGGTGAGGTCAACCCCACTGCGGAGCTGGGTGAGAGTTCCACCGTCTGCAACTCTCCTTCTGTCTCTTCTTCATCGCCTACACTCTCCCCTGTGCTAGCCTCTAATTCTTCATCCAGGACTGTGAGGACCTTCAAATCAACCCTTTTGCATCGGTGACCTGGGGAGTATTTCTCATCACACTTAAAACATAGTCCCCGCCTCCTTTTGTCCTGTATTTCCCCAAATGTCAACCTCTTGAAGCCTTCCGGAGTCCTGTCGGTGGTCACCCCTTTTCCCGTTTTTGCCTCCCTTTTTTCAATGTCGCCCCTTGTTTCCTATATTCGGTGCCCACTGGCCCCACCTATTTTATTGCCATGCAGTGGTCGGTAGCCCTTATCTCATCCCACTGCCTTATTTTTCTCCTCTATCTGTTGAGCTAGAGTCATCATTCGCGCCAAGCTACGAGGATTAGCAATCAACAGCTCCAGTCGGATCTCCTTCGACAAGCCGTTCAAGAAGGAGCTCTCTAATACTTCATCCGGCAACTCCGATAAGGGGGCTGCTAACTCCTCGAACCTACAAATATAATCCTCGACCGTACCTGTCTGCTTGATGGCCAAGAGACGTTGACATGGAGTGCCTTCCTGGACGGGTCGGAACTTCTCTACCAACAAGCCTTTGCGCTCCTCCCAAGTACGGATCGGTCGGCGCCCCTCCACCCGTCGAAACCATGCCAGCGCCTTCTTCTCCATGCTCAGCGATACCAGTTCCATTTTCTCCGCCTCGTTAAAGCGACCCACCGAGAAGAATCGTTCTACCCGATAAATCCACCCATCGGGCTCTTCTCCATCGAACACCGACATCTCCACCCGCCTCGTGCGACAGTCATGCCGAGGTTCCCCTTGTCTTGCGCAACCCGGTGGCTGTTCATCGGTGAAATCCCTCCATCCTTCTTCCGGTGGCCTACGTTCTCGCCCTTGCTGTGTCCATCCATGAGACGGTTCCGGGTTAGTCGCATTATACCAACCATACTCCCTTGAAAATGCATTATGACCGGTGGCTTCGGGTGGAGGTCGCCGGAGGCCTTTCGGTGGTTCCCCCCCTACGGTTGGGCCCGAACTTCCGCCCGGCTCCATCGGCCCCTTCCCCTTGTCCCCGCTTGGGTTTACTTCGTTGCTCCTGTTACCCACATTCTCCCCACTCTTCTCAGCCTCTCGGTAACTTACAAATTGCTTCAGTAACTCACGCAACTCCTTCACCTCGAGCTGGGATTGCTCCCAACTTTGTTGCATTGCTTCCTTCTCTAATCGCCTTTCTTCCCTCAAGAGCTCAAAGTGCTTCTGGAAATCCTCACGTAAGTTCTCCATGTCTTTCTCGATGCCATCCATTCTATTTTCTCCCTTCTTATTAGCCATTGAGAGGATCGGTGCTCTGATACTAGTGATAGAACTCTCGAATAATGAGAGATTTTGCACTGAATATTATGAAAGAGTAACTTGGAATCTGTCAAGTTACAA
>JANKOE010010427.1:0-10492 GCA_026284465.1 Erythroxylum citrifolium | reverse complement strand
GTAACGGGACTTAAACAGAAGATACCATAATTGGTATCAAATCACAGAAGAGACTTGTGTCTCAATAACAGAAGACACTGAAGTGTCAGACACTGAAGTGTCACAGAAGCAGCTGCAGACCCTTCTAGACATGCCTATTTACCCACAACTAGGACTCAACAGTTTTAAAGCAAAACAGAGTCATTTTAGACATTACACGTGCAAAGCAACTAGTCAATCATATTCACATGAAAAAGCAGATATAAACATGCATCAAACGCCTCGGACAATCATTGTCCGGAATTCAGAACACAATCAGCATAATTCAATTCAACAAGCAGAACAAAGTAAGGTAAATAACACTTCAATATTTCATTCATCAATCAGTACCTCAGACCTTCATGTCCGGAATCAGTACACAATTCAGTACACATTCATCAATATCAATTTAATTTAGTAATAAATAAAACAAATCAAGGTGAGACTATCTTAGGTTACTCACAAAATTTATCATCTAAATTACTTACCAAAAGCGCCCTTACTATTTATTGCCTCGAAGTCCTGACAATATCTGGAATCGGTCGCTCTAAAGGTTCCTCTATAACATTTAACATATATACAAATTACTATTGCATAATTGAAAACATATTCCTTATGCACAAGTACGTAAATAACTAAAATATGCACAATGCATTGTTCATTGACAAATTCCAGGTATCTTATTGAAATTTTCATCATCAAATCAATCAGATATCAAAGCCCTCATTAATAACATTTGGTACTTATAATTTGGGCCAAACTAAAACAATGTGAAATCAATTACATAACCTAATTGACTACTTCAGATTTTCTACTCATATGATTTTGGGTCAACTTTGCATAATTAATCTAATAGGGTAAATGACAAAATTAGGCAACACTTCTTTCTGGAAAGTTGTTCTACAGTATCTTAAGTTTCTAACGACTCTAAGATCATCCAATTTGATTCAGTATTCAATGAGTTATGTCCAAAACACCACAGACTGTACACATTTGAACTTTTGGCTACAACATAATCATTCCCTCTAATTGTATAACTCATATCTCTCAGCTCAGATATCCAAAAATTACAAACTTTATACCAATTTAAAGATAAGAGAATAAGCTACAAATTTGGTGAAGACATCTCAGCCTAATTCTCCCCACATCAATGCAGTTTATTTAATAACCACAGGGCATTATTTCTATCCCTGACAGTGCTTCAACATAAGCTACAACTCATTTACATGACAATTTTGAAAATTTTAGAGACAAAATTAAAATTCGACCTCTTCACAAAAGTTGTAGAAATATGTCTCTAGTTTAATATGAATCAAAAATCAACTCATTCAGAAATCTACAGCTCAGGTTATAATTTCAAAACCGAAGCATGATCATGAAAATTTCCAGTTCATAACATTCCAGCAGACTTCCATACTTTCATCTTATCAAACACTTTCAAATCAATTCAGATAACTCTAAATTTTTATGAAGAGAAATAAAAATGTCTTAGTAATCCATTGGTCCAAGTTTTAAGTCATTTGGAGTTCAGATGAAACAGTTATAGGCAAATGACTGAGAGTTGTTCAATGAAAACTCTAGTTCAAACTTACATGTCAAACACCAACGTCAAACACCATTCATCCTCTTCTTCACCAACCCAATTTTTCTTCTTTAACGAAAACAACAAAAATTTTCTTCACTCTTCTTCCATTTTTCTTTTCACACTTCTTCACTTCAAAACTCATCTATCCATCATTTCCATTCCCAAATATAATCATAATCAACTTTACACTTCAGAACTTAGAAATCCAAAATGTCACATTTTCGTTCTCTCTCTCTACTGTCATTTTTTTTCAAACATAATTTTCTAGAATTTTTCATACTCCTTCTCTCTTTGTTATTCCCAACTTAAACACTTCTTACACTCATTATAACTTCAAGACAATGCAAAAAAAATACAACTCTAGACATCAAACATCCAAAAACCCAAACTCCATATTTTCCACTTCTCACTTCCGTAAATGTTTTTTTTCTATGTTAATGACTAACTAATTTATTTAAAAGATCACTTAAAACCATTCTAACTTATCTTTAGCTCATCAATAGACTCATTTAACTCCACTTTTAACATGCATATGTAGTACACGGCAAGGTAACGTAGCAACGTGAATAAGCACTAGTTTTCTGCACTAATCTAATTCACCAATCCTTCATCTCTCATTCCTCAAGATTATCCACTGAAACTCTACTGCCAACCTTCTCATGCATGTATTGATTTGTACAGTAAATCATCATCAAAATCATTTACAATATCTAGTAAATCAGATAACACAGCTTACTTGATTTAAGAAAAATTCTAGCTGTGATATCGCAAGGACAAGTTTCGATGGTTGGGGAAAATCCAAGATGGATGGAAACAAAGTAATATATGGACTGCCAAATAGAATATATTCAACAAGTGTTTCGGTGGCTCAAACAAACAGCAAGAATCAATGAAAAAAACAATATATGAGGACTGGTTTCGGTGATGTATAAGTAAGGAGAGTTTTTGTTTTTGTCAAAACCTTCACTGTGGATAAACAATAGCAGAGGGGACATTCACCGTGGCATTTTGCATGGTTGAAACGCATCACTATATAATGCTACCACTTGACACAATTTAACTAGTCTATTTAATTTTTTAATCTAAAAATATCCCAAAATTTTCATAAAAATTCCTAAAATTTCCAAAATATTATTAATAGTCTCCAAATAAGATTTTCAGCTAAATAATTCACCACAATTTTTCAAAATATCCAAAATATACCAAGATTTTTTTAAAATTCACCAAAAATTATGAAATAATAATATGACTCTTCAAATAAAATTTTTAACTCAAAAATAATTAACCAAAAATTTCTAAAATACTCGAAATGTACAAAAATTGCCAAATCACATGTAATACATTCCAAATAAATCCATAATTTTCATTTATAAACCAATTTACCCGAAAAATGTTATGAATGCATGTACAATTATTGTATGTGTTCAAAATGCTTATGCAAAGCATAAAATGTACTAAATTTCCTTAATATCCTAACCCTTAATATAGGGTGTTACACTTTTGATCAGAAAACTTTTCACCAAAAGATCTAATTTCATTTGCAAGGAAAAAATTCTTACAGAGAAATCTTGAATTGAATCAGATGGTTTCATCAACAAATTCTCAAAATCTCAACGAAGAGTTTGTAGCTTTATTGTTACTACCTTGGTTGACCCTTGATGATGTTCTTAAAGCAAATCCCATGCTTCCTTCACAATGTTCGCTCCCATCACTCGTGGGAATAGAGCATCATTCACACCTTGTTGAATGAAGAATAAGACCTTTGTACCTTTCTTTTGCTTGTCCTTTAATTCATTCCTTTAGGCTGTTGTCAATCTTGATGTTTGCTCAGGATCAACAATTTCTTGAGAACCAGTTTCCACAAAATCCCACAAATCTTAAGACATAAACAAAGTTCTAATTTTCAAGACCCAAAATTGGTAATTATTGCCATCGAAAATGGGAAATGTTTGAGTATTGGAGGTATTGCTAACAACCATTTTATCTTTAGCCAGTTGGACACTCTTATTTTTTTTGGTGATCTCACGCTTTCAATAAAGACCACTCACAAAACAGTTCTCTTGAACCAAGGCTCTGATACCAAATTTTAGAAGAACAAGTGAACCCAATAAAATAACCTCACAGATTCTAAAAGAAAATACACTCACAGGGATAGAAAGCACTCAAATTTGTGGACTAAAGTAAGACTTTTATACTAAGTTTAATAAAACGTAACATCTAGTCCTTTTACAGGCACTTGTACCTTTTAAATAGGAGACACGTACATAAAAATTAGATCATATTTTAACAACTTCATCACTAAATATGAAAACCATGACTAATGAAATCACTAAATAAAAGGAACAAACAGAACATGGAAACATGGTAAAACACGTGGAGGGGCAACTGTCAAGAACTTGAATTAGTCAATCTCCAACACTTTTGGGAGGGCAGGATTTGATAGGAAACATCAAATATCACCTGCAAGTCAAAAATAATGTAAGGAATGTAGCAATTGCTAAATATAGAAATAATTACACAGTCATAATTGATAGCGTAGGGCAATATATAATTGCCAAAATAAAGCATACAACAAAACTCATGGTACAAATGCAGAAATAACAACCAGGGTCTTTAACCACATTGAACTCAGTGGATATCTAGCTCCTAGAATTTGTAACAACAATTACCCACTATTCACAAAGTAAGATATAAAAGCTTCATACTGTAGAATATGACTTTTAAGAGCATATATAAACACTTCCTAACAAGAACTGGGGATCGTTATAAAGAATGTTTTTCCATCCATCAATTAACAAAATGATATCATCTTATCTTATATCAGAAGTGTAGGCTTCAAGTTAAGCTAGGCTATAGAGCTTAAACTTGACAAATTTAAATTGAGCCTATTAAACTTGGACTAGTAGGTCTAGACTAGATTATTTTAACCACCTCTATTTCCTGTAAATAGTAATTGTTAAAACCTCAATGCTTATGGAAAATAGATGCTGAGATAAAGGGTATCGTTAACGAAGGCCTTTAGCTCCTTTAAAAATTAAGGAAGGTTCATGATTAATTAGGATTATAGGTTACTAAAGTAAGTTAACAAAAATAGGAGGAAACCAAATTTTTTTACGAAAATAATTATGAATTCTCATTCGATCAAGTCAAAATACTTTATGAAAATCTATGTTCATCATGAAGTTGATATTATTCAACTTTTTATGAAAATTCTTTAGTGTTGCTTATGCAATAGAATATTGTCTCTAATGCTCCAACCCTAAATCAAAGTCCTTTGAGGTTGGTTGTTGATTGTTTGAGCACCTCCTTCATTACAGTTTCCAATATTTTCTATTTTATTTTGTAGATCATGTTGTAGCATGAGATTAGGATAAAGTCCTTTAAAGTTGAAGGATTTAGTACCTTCATAAGTAAGTAGATAAACATTTTGTTAATTTACTTTTACAACCTATTAGTAGTGAAAAGTTTTAAAAATATTTCTAGAACTAAGTTTCTTATCAAGCTATAGGATTTGTTAAAGGAAAACACATTGCCTTGGTTAGTTCCTAAGGTTTTATCCAGATTAAGGATAAATAATGTTAAATCTACCTTAGTTCTAGTAAAAGTTTAGATGAGCAATTCTAATTGAAGATGGTTGACCTTAGTCAGTATAAGTTCATGACTATACTTAACGTTGTTATGGGAATGACTACTATTTCCTAAGAGGTTGCTGAAATAGTTAAGAGCTAAAGCTTTAGTCTTTGCTACATTACAACTTTACCATTATCGACATAGAGGAAATTACCTTATTAGAGTTTATCCACTAAATAATGGAATTGTGGAAATATTTAAGATTTTACTGTCATCATCCTTTAACTATCTTAATTAAATTTTTTCCCTAATATAAGAATGGTGAGTGGTTAAAGCTTTAGTATAGATCTTCAATTTATTTCTTTCAAGTACCTTAAGATTATTATCTGAATACAGGAATTATTGGGATTTTTAATCACATAAGTTCTTTAACTTCAGCAACAACCTATTATCTTTTACTATCTAACTTAAGTTCAATAGTTTCATCCCTTCTTTGATAATTTTAAGCTTCACCATATAAGAGAGTAAGGAGTGGCCATTTATTAGGGTGTTAATTCCCTTAGTATTTGATTCTTCAAATCATGTAAAATCATTACATAGTTATTAAATTTAAAAAGATAATGTTTGCTCAAAGATTCCCAATTGGCTTTATTCGAGCTATATTAAGCACACATAAGAGGGGGTGAATTATATGTGACTTGAAAATTTTTGCAAGTTACTTTCAATTCGTATAAAGATAGGAGCCTGTTAAAATTTAAAATAATAAGAGCCTATCAAATGATAGAAGCTTGTTAAATGACAAGAACATGCTAAATGATAAATCCTGTTAAAACAATTTAAAACAGAAGGCGCCTGTTAAAATTTAAAGGAACCTCTTGCAAGTTGAAAAACAGAAGGAGCCTATTATAAAAGTGAAGGAGCCTCTTGCAAAAATGAAAACACAAACAATATACTACGGAAATTTAAAAGTTAAAGAGAGAGGAATGATGCAGCCCATTTATACTGGCTCGACTTATAACCTAAGCCTACGTCCAGTCCCCAAGTATCTAACTTAAGTGTTTCACTAAAATCCTAAGAAGTAATTTGATTAGCTTCTTCAAGCTCACGAGTACGTATTTTTCAAAGTTCTCTAACCTTCTAAACCAGTAGTATTTAGCTAGCCTCTACAATCTCTCAACAGATGAAAATGTAATTTGCTCAATATAAGCTTCAATGATCTATCTCAAGGAGAATTTTCACTTTCTAAAGCACAAGAGATTTAACAAGAATATGACTTTCAGGATGATTAATGTTGTTGATGTAATTCAAGAGTCTGATATGTTTTTGCAAAAGCAGCGACTCTTCCTTAAGTAGACATTTCCTTCAACTAGTTGTTGCTTCACTTGCATCCTTGGTCAACTGAATGGATTTAAATTTGAATAATTTCAATGTCATCTTTGTCAAAAATTTTCTGGTAATCACAGAGCAAATATACCACCTTCATAAGTAGTATAATCTTTTCGGATAAACCATTTTTAATAAGATAAGTTCATAAAGAAGGTTCCTGCAAAAAAGAAAGTATATTTCTTATAATTTTATTTCCTTTTGAGAATTAACCAGTTAACAATAAAAGGAAATAAGTTCAATGATAACAAGATTCTTTTGGATATTGTGAAATAAAAAAGGTAAGTTCATTAAGAAGGTTCCTGCAAGAAAAGAAGCATTTCTCCTATGATTTTATTTCCTTTTGAGATTTTGACCGTTAATTATACAAGAAAATAAATTCAATTTGAATTTTGAAATATTATGTGGTTATCATCAAAATCATTAATAATAAACCTTAAGCTAATAATTATATGGTCAATTGTTTTTTGAATTTTACCGAGAAGCTTGTAAAGTCACTCATCTATATTCTATTCGCTAATGATTTACCTAGCTTCCTAAAAAATTACCATCTATTTGATTGTTGTTCTAAGTAATGTGATTTTCTTAACACCTCAAGCCAAACAATGTCGCTAAGGAAATACAATTTATAAGATTTTTACACAATTGATTCACATTCCCTTAAAATAAAAGTTGAAATTAGTGGATCCCATTACACTTATTAAAGTGTCCATATTAGCTCAAATTGATAAAATCTTAACAAGAGTTTGGGTTCTGTCAATCTTAACAAGAGTTTGGGTTCTGACATATATTTTAGTGTAAATTAAGGTTTAAAATAACCTTTTTGCCATAAAAAAACATAAGGCCCTCTTTATCACAAAAGGTTATGTCCAAAGAGAGGCTATAAAGTATAGACATGCTTCCTTATAGTGAGATTTGCCTTATTTTGCCTACTTTGGCTATCATCAAACATATGAATTTAGAATTGTTCTAAAATGTGAAGATAAATTTTATTAATAGAGAAGTAGAGGAGAAGATCTATATGAATCAATCAGTGAGTTTTGTATCCAAAGATTGAAAGCGTTAAATTTGTCTCCTAAAACATTTAATATATGGTGTGAAACAATCATCAAAATAATAGTGTTATTGATTTCATTGAGTCATTATTTCAAAAAGAAAATTGTTGTGCATACATAAAAGGTTTTTAAATAGTATTTTAATCCTTTCTTTATACATATGTATGCCATTTTTTGAGTTAGAAATGATATGGAATTAATTAATATTACTTAGAAGTGGTTGTTCTTTACACTTGAGACAAAGAATACGGTAAGACATACTAAATTTTGGGAGTTAAAATTTATAGAATTGATATAAGGTATTTTTAACTTATTCTCAATATACCTGAACTAGAAAGATTTTAGAAAATTTTTGTGTTTTGTCCCAACAAATAAGGAACATATTTTTAGCATTAAACAATGTCTTAATATTGAAAAAGAAAATAAACAAGTTTTAAAAGTGGCATATTATTGACAAGTTTATATAAGAATAAATTAAAGGGGACAATTATATACTTCTTACTAGATTGATGATTGTATTATCCTATTTGTATGTTTCTTTCCTTTTTTAAAAATCTTGGTTAAGTGTAAATAAGTAACTACTACAACTCTATTTTCTTTAAAATTCTTTATCATTAAAATTCTATACATATGCCAATGCCATTAGATATGTGTACTATGATGTATACTTTTTTAAATTTTAATTTATTGTATTTCCTTATGGTAAAATACAACTACAACAAGTTTCAAAAGTGCTCTAGCAAAAGAGCAACACTCAATGCTTTACATATTAAACTTGTGATATTTAAACATTTGTCATTTTAACTAAAAACTAATTTTTCCCGTTTTAGTCAAATTGCCATCTTCTTCTCATGTTTAGGGAGAGCTTCACTGCAATCCCTATTGTTATCAGAGTGAGCCTGCAATGTAGAAAAATCTTCTAAAATAGGTTATCTAATTCTCTGGTTTCTCATCTAAATACCCTTCTATTTCTCTCCTTTCATATGTAGTACACCACTGCTACTATGTTAATCTTTAATGCTTTTTAGTCTGCTTCACTCGCCCCTCTTACGGTTGTTTCCCTTTTTATCAAGTCTTTCCAGCTTTATGTAGTCTAGTTTACATAAAGAATTTTTCTGTATTTTCCTCCATATTTCCACTGTGTACTTACAGTTTAGCAATATATGTTCCATAGTTTTCATTTGGGAATTGGCGAATTCATAATCATAAGACTCAATATGGATCTTAATCTTGTCTTTTGTTACAAGCTTTCCAGATATCCCCATCTTGAGAATAAACGCATATGCAGGGAGTATGTCAACATCCCATACAAGTCTGTTCCAATTCACCCTTCTGGTCAGATCTTCCTATAGGTAAATTATGCATCCTTTGGAGCTAAATTTCTTTAATTTGTCTACAATCCACAACACCTCATCATCCTTTCTCCAAGGTAATTTGGCATATTCCTCATAATAGCTTCCACTCTTCTGTTGATGTGAAAAGATCATTCCTATTTATTGTCTTTAATGAATTTTTTTTTTGTATATGGGTGAATCATAGATTTGAGGTGTTTTAACTCTTCTACCTGGTGCAAAGGACCTATAGGGTGTCAACTGCCAAACCAAAAGAAGTAGACTTCCTATTCCTAACTCTGCTAACAATCAAGTCTCGTGTCCACTTTCTTATGTTCGATATCTACTAAGGTTCCAAGACATGTTTCTGTTTAATTCCCAAGTTCCAAATATTATTTTCTTTTAAATATACACAATGTACGCACACCTTACCTAAAGTTCTTCTTTTTGTTTGCATATCCATCAGAGCTTCTTTGGTAGGTTGATATTATTTATTAATCTAGCTAAGCTTACCACCAACCCTCCTTGAAGCTTAAGCTGGTGTATCAAATCCTAACTTAATTTGGATTTACTGTTGCTAAGGCTTGATTTATTCCATATCAAATCCCTCAACTTCTTATCAATTTCCTCCAAAATGTTCTTAAGGAGTGCCATGTGACTTATCAAGTAATTTGTAAGGTAATTCAATATAGATTAAACCAGTTGTAGTCTTCCCATATAGCTTAGGAATTTATTACACCAGTGAATGATCCTCTTATGGATGTTGTCTAACAATGGCTTACAATCTGCAGCATTAATCCTCTTCTGTTAAATTAAATCTCCTAAGTACTTGAATTGCAGGGAGCCTTTCTTCATGCCCATCTTAATGCCTTTTATTGCTACTTCACTTCTAACACTAGCTGAAAAGTAGAAACTGCATTTGTTAAGGATGCTTCTAAGCCCTAAAACTTCCTTGAAATCTTCAACTACTTAGAAAAGGGTATTTATGAATTATTGGTCTGCCCTGTAAAAGCAAGATGTGTTAGTTTAATATTCTTACAACTTTAGTAGTAGTGAAACTCTGGGGAGTTTTTAGTGCTTTCCTCTATTAAGGTTGATAACACCTCTATGCCTAAAAGAAATAGGTAAAGGGATACGAGATCCCTTTGCCTAAACCCTCTTCTATTTTTGATCAACTTAGTTGGCTCGCCATTCACCAAAGTTGCAATTGTATATGTTGTGATAGATTCCTCAATCCACTTCACAAACTTCAGAGGATATCTAGCTGCTTTAAGTGTGTTCTTGAGGAAGTTCCAATTAATTGAGTCATGGCCTTAGGTAGCTCAATTTTGATTATGCAATCTCCCCTTTTTGCCTTGTTGTTGTCCCTGATCGCGGCTTTGTCGTTCGATTAATTTAATCGACCTCGGAAACCGGTCAAAACAAAATATTCCAAGATTGCAGCAAGCTGAACCTCGGGTCGTCTCTCAAGGAAACCGATATGCAATTGATCCTAAACTAGCCTAGTCGAATGATGCATGCAATTAAAGCAATTAAAAGGGGGTTTTGTT
>JANKOE010010266.1:0-10504 GCA_026284465.1 Erythroxylum citrifolium | reverse complement strand
ACCTAAACCTAAACCTACGATAGCCTTCTAATGCCCTAGAATCCCATTATATAAGATGTGGCAATCAACGTTAGCTTTCTTCTCCAATTGAATCTCTTCATAATCTTGATTGGATTTCGTATAGATTAGATAATCTTTTAATTTCGGTGGGAAACTTCTTGAAAAGGACTCCAGAAGATCTTGGACTGTTGTGTTCTAGTTGAAAACAAAATCTGGAAAATTTGTAGATTTGGGATTCTGTCCTTATTTTTCCTCTTTTCGATCCTTTTTTCGTCTTTACGGCATTGAAAATCACCTGTGAATATTTAACAAATACTTCCATTAATTTATGAACACAATTTCTCAAATCAATAAATATTAAGTCCAAAATATTTGCATTTTAACTGACTTAATAGCCAACCTTCGTGACTCACATGTTTCTCCCTTGCATTGTGTTGTTTCTATAAAGACCACCTGCAATTTCACAAAATTCAAACACAAAAACAAAAGTGAGGGTTAATGGATGAGTGGCCAATGAAAAGATAAAAGTTGTGTGTATTCTTGGTAGGAAGACGAAATTGATTGGCTAAAATGGGTATGTGTAGAGTATCGGCCTGAAAAGTGAGGAGGAGAGAAGGGATATGGGCAAAACAAAAAGAAGGACAAAAATTAGAGAGGGAAAGGAGGGAGTGGCCATAAGCTAAAAATTTTCTTTTTTTTCAATTTTTTTAAAATGAAAGGATGGAAATTGAAATTGCAAAATAAAAAAATAAATTAAATTCCTAACTAAATTGAATTAAATCTAAAAATAAAAATAAAATAAAATTGCTTAAAAAACACATAAAATAAAGGATACGAATGGGGTGCCTCCTATTAAGCGCTTATCAAAGGTCATAAGCTTGACCCTTGGCATATGTACATCATCCATTATCGAATGGATGCTTGAGCCCAAGAGGAAGCATGCTCAAACTCCGTGAGAAGCCTAGAGCACCTTCCCTCGAAGTAGGCTCTTTATCAGCATGATGCTTCATGACTTCTGATGAGTGGAACTTCATCGCTTCACCATCATACTCTAATGCCCACTCGTCTTTTCGAGCATCGCTCTTCTCACACCAGGATGGTCTCTGTAAGAGTATCACCAATGGTTGTGGAGGCTTGACATCCTGCTTGTTACCTTCGATCTTCAGCTCGCTCGCCCACAGCTCTCCTAAAAACTGCACTTCTTGCGGCTCTTCTTGTTCTTCTTCTTCTTGTGCCTGCAAACAACTAGGAAAAGAAAATGAAATTCGGTTAGCGATAACATAAACTGCATCACTTATCTTAGGAGGTTGCACATCTTCCATCTTTTCTTGAACTATAATCTCTTCCTCTTCTAACTCTGCCTGCTCTTCTTTCTTTTCCTTGAAAAATTGACTTGGAAAAGGGGGCGGAAGCACCATATTCTGCAGATTGTTTTGCGTCATTTCTAGTTGTGAAGGTGCCTTTTGCGTGATTTCTTCTTCTACCTCTCTCCTGGAATTTTTTGGAAGTGGTTCCTGCAATTCTTTACTACTTCGCAATGTGATAACCTTCGCACTTTGTCTAGGATTAATCTCCGGTTGTGCCAGAAAATTTTCAAAACTTTGTGCCTCCAATCGATTTATGACAATTGCCATTCGGCTTAATAGATTTTCAAAATTTCTTTGGTGATTTTCCATATTTCTATGTAGATTTTCAATAGTTGCTTCAGTATTCCGCTGAAACGTCAAAATGTTAGTGGCCAAAGATTGAATTACATCTTCCAAAGAAGTCTTACCTTTTAATTTTGATGTTTTATTTTCATTTTGTCGAGGTACGTACGGTTGTCCAAACTGTTGGAATTGAAGAGTGCTCGTCGGTAAACTCATTACGATCTCCTCCAAAGACATTTCATTAGCTTGTGGTGGCGATGGTGGAGGTGGAGGTGGAGGTGGAGGCTCCAAGTAGGACTGCTCTTCATAGTAGCTCAGTGGAGAAGTGAATCCGTACTTTGTATCCTGCAAAAAGGAACATGTACAAAAAGAATAACCTAAAAATGAGCAAACTTCACATACCTTAGCTTGTTGGTCATCCCTCGGTACTTGCGCGGCTAAGAGTGTGAAATCCATCACTTGATGGTCAAACCTGGAAGTCGCAACAAACGAAAACTCATTATCATAACAAGGATAATATAAAAAATCAGAATCGAAAGCATATTGATAGTGAACCATGCCGCTAAAAGATCGAAAAATCAAAAAGAGCTATGAAACTGAAACAAACAGAAGACAAGGTAACCAAAAGCAATGAAACCAAAAACAAAAACATCACTAATAAAAATCGTTAAGAAATTCCCTAGCAACGGCGCCAAAATTTGGTACTGCTATCGCCTGCAACCAAATTCAAAAGAAATCACTTCTGTTAATACAAATTAATGTAGTAGTGGTAAGTGGATATCGTTCCCACAAGAAATTTTTAACGGTAAAGGTTAGCGAGTTTACAACTAAAACAAAGTAACAAAAATAGGGGTTGTTTTGGTTCATGACAATTTAAGGACACATATAAGAAAAATCGTAAATAAAGAGAAATAATTGGATTTTAAAAATTAATGAAAAATACCTTGGTTTTCGGGTCGTCGATTTTATCACACTAAAATGGATCCTCGATATAAAATTTCAATCATTAATAAACATTCATTGGGGGATATTTTCTCTTAAGTGTAATGACTAGAAACATGTATCTTAGCATTCTTATTAAACAACAACCTAGATACGATCGTAGGTTTAATTGAATTATAGCTTTACGAATCAAGAAACCAATGAGCAAGAGAAATACATGTATGACATGCAATCAATCAAGCGAAAATCTCCTTAGAATTTTCGATTCTAACGTAAAGAAGGTAATCCTAATTACTACTTGTGATTAACGAAACTGAACGTCATATTTCGTTAATCTAGCTATTGAACAAATTAATCGCCACCTAGAAATCAACCAATTCAATTAGAAAAAGTAATTCAGAAGATATTCATGTTCATCAATAACATAAACTTTATTGAAATATCTCACACATAATAACAGATAATACAAATCCCCTCAACCAAGACAATAAGTTTAGCTACTTATAATAGATATGAAAACAAAAGAAATAACAAAGCTTAAAGTCTCCATCCTTGGTTCTTTACTGGAAAATAAGAAAATACTAAAGGAAAAAGTGTAGAAAAACGTAAAAACTGGAAAAGAAAAGATGCAGAAACAAAAATCTATCCTAAAACCTAGTCTAGCTTGCGTGAATAGTGATCATCGCCCTTTTATGCTTATTTTCCTCTTATCTTTCCTTGATTCTCTTCAGATAATGTATCCCCCAATTTCAGGTAGTCAATTCCCTTGAAAGATGGCAATATAATCTTTAAAGATTGTGAGAATTTTGAATTTGACTTTTGAAAATTGATCTGCAAATTTATTGTAGCGCCCCCTTACCGTAGGGTACACACCGGGACCCCCGCAGGTTATTCTGTTACATATCCTACGATAAGGGTGAGCTACGAACAAATCACTACAAACACTTCACATGGCATCATAACATTATTCATCTATAAAGCATCAAAAGAAAAACTAGAATATTTTTGAAATCAGCTTTTCCTCATTTCATTTCATCAAGATCAGAAGTTTATACACTTGTCATCCTTTACTAGACTTATTGTCGTTCACTAGCAAATTCAACTTCTTATTAATCTCGACAACTTGGTAGGCCATGTTAGATTTAGAACCCACTTCATTCAGAGTAATAACTTTGCTCCTTCTCACCTTACAATGTGAATTCTTTGGAACTTTTTTGAAAATATTCCACAATTCTTGGGAACTCAGGGCACTAATATTCCACCTAGCATTCAAATCCACCAGAGTTTGGTTGTGATCAGTGAGACCATATACAAAAAATGAGTTAACGAGTACATGTCAAATCCATAGTGAAGGCACTGGTTAAGGAGATCATTAAATCGTTCCCATACTTTATGATAATTTTCTCCATCCTTCTGCGAGGACCAGTGTATCATCTTCTGGAGTTCAAGAGTTTTGTGAGCTGGGTCCCACTTCATCATGAAAGTTTCCATTACCTTATCCCATGTATCTATGGAGTCTACCTCTAAACTCAATAGCCAATTTCTTGCTAATCCCTTCATGCAATAAAGAAAACACCTTAGCCTTAATTCATCCTCAGACAATCTATATAACAGAAGAGTTTGAACTATCGCATAGAAATCTCTCATGAAGGCTAGAGCATCTTCACTAGGCATCCCATTAAATTGTGGCAACATTGACAAATGAATCTGCTTCAACTCATAATTCCTTGCTGCTGCAGTTAATCGAATGCAAGAGGGGTTGCCCGCAATAAATGGCATTTGATAATCCCAAATTCTTTTTATCGCAGGATTAACAACAACCGATTCAGCTTGATTTCCTTCATGGAATTGCTCATTCCCCATACCTCGTTCCTCATGCAAATCTAGAATTTGATTATTGTTTGCCGTCTCTCTTCTTCATTGGGCGTTGTTCCTTCGATAAGTCCGTTCAATTTTAGGATTTAACTCAATAATTTGTTCATTATTCAAATTTCTTGAATGCCTTAAGTGCATACAGGTCCTGATATCAAACAAAGATAAAGGGTTCAAAATTAATTTATGGAAGAAAACTTAAGGTAATAGATAAATAAAAAATAATTACTAAAATTAATGGTAGCAAATATAAACTAGTCCCTAGCAATGGTGCCAAAAATTTGTCGACAAAATCTGCAAGCGCACAGAATTGTTCTTAGTACCTACAAATCGAGTATTCCAAGGTCGTCTCCCAAAAGGACTAAAACACTTACCACTGAATTAATCCTAATTACTTAAACGGATTTAACAATAAACTTAAAAGATGATTGGATTTGGATAGACAGTAAATTATAAAAACTGAAAAACAACAAACAAGAATAATTTGATGATTTAAACTTAGGGCTTAGGGTTCACTGATTCAAGGGATTGATCAATACATCATGAATTTGATTGAATGTTAGGTTATAATAACAATTGCACTTATTTACTCATATCCTCTCTCAAGATATATAAGAGCATCTAACTAGTAGATTACCACCTCTTAATGTGCAAACTAACTAGTTAAATCCATGAAAAACAAGCAATCACAAGTTATCACACTAGCCTAGTATATCTCTATCTCTAAGTCTAAGGTGTTTATCTTTCTAGAGCATAAACCATACTTCACCTCTCAGTCTATCATATGATTCCTAAGATTGCATCTATGGAGATCAAGCATAAAGACAACTGTGAAATGCAAGAGAGATAAACATAACCCAAGAACTTTCATTCTCACCCATCAATCCATAAAATACATATCAATCCCCTAAATAGGCTACATCCCTCACCCTAAATGAGGTTTAGTTCCAGAACATGATAACACAAGACGTACACATAAAGATGCAATATTCAAGAAAGAGTAAAGAGAGAAAGTAGAAAAAACATAAGACAAGGTTGCTTCCAATCCTTGATGCAATCCCCAAAACTTCCTCTTCTCCTCTTATTTTGTGCCTCCTTAAGTGGTAACCTCATCTTCAGTGTCCAACCCCCACATTAGGTCTTCAAAATGAGTATTTGTAGTGTCTTGGGTCCAAAGAAAGCTAGGTTTTACTAAACAGAAGAAGGTAGATCATCTTTGGGCTAACAATGTCCGTTAAATGGACCTTCTCGGTCTAAAAGTGAATTTGGCTAAGCGATGTTTGTTAAATGGACATGATGTCCGTTAAACAGACATACACCCATTCACAAATTTCACACTTTTGACCCTTCAGTCGACAAAATCTCTCCTCGGAGTCTTCACAAAAGTTGTAAAACTCGAAGTCCTCTTTGAAAATGTCCTTGAATGACCTTAATCTGACATCCACAATAAAAGTTACGCCTTTCACCCCCGAAATCTATCCATTTGTACCTATCAAACAACAAAGTTGAAATATGTGAGAACTAACGAATTAAAGCTTCAAATTCATATAGAGATAAGTCAAATTGGTTCTAATTCAACCCAAAATCATATAAGAATAATTTGACTTACATCTTCTCTACACTTCGAATACACCAAGATGTTATCAATAAACACAATCACAAAGAAATCTAAATAAGGTTGAAATACCTTATTCATCGAGGCTATAAAAGCTACTGGGGCATTAGTCAATCCAAACAGCATCGCCAAAAAACTTGAAGTGTCCACCTCGAATTAAAGTCATATGATTCATTCATTGCTAATTTTATGATTAATTTTCTAACAGAGCTTTTCCCTTAGCTTGAATATTTACATCATGGTCTAAAAAGATTCACACCTCAACTTGATTTCCTATAGGCGTTGATTCTCTAAGTAGTGTGAATGAACTCATCGCACCTAAATAGTTTGCTTATTTATGAGGAGTCTCAAACACTTTATTGGTGATTTGTATTGGCCCCATACACCTAGTCCTCCTTCTTATTCTAAGCACTCTAATATTAGTCTAATGACTTTGGTATAAGGTTTTTTTATAAGCATCCCTAATCCGTAGAAAGTTTCTCATCATTCTCTTAAATGTTGTCTGTGAGGTTCTTCGGTAGTACTATATGCAAGATCCAATTGATATGTAGATTGTTTATTATAGATTTGATCAATTATATTCCCCTTGCATAAATCATAATTTTATTTTATGAAACATATCAAACAAGGCTTTAAAATCATCATATGTTGGCCTTTGGTTGAGATAGAAATTCCTAGATATATGAATAGGAGATTTTTTATCATCAAACTATAGATAGTGGAGAGCCATTAAGCTTGTGAATTTGATCCTATTGAGACTAGCATATGGCTTTTGTACTTGTTGATGTTGAGGCTCAAGATTTACTAAATGTATCTGAGGTATAGGATTACAAAATGTTAATAAGGTTCCTCATGGTGGTAGTTAAAAAGTATAGGCTTAGGTATCGGATTGTAAGGTATGAATGCTTCTTCTTCTAGTAGTGGTTGCTAGATGCGGGACTGGTTCCTTTTATTTGCTTGTTACCTTTGCAACAATTGGTTCACTTGTTCTCGTAATGTTAAAATTTCAACTACTTGGTCCTCAGGCTACTTAGGGATGCGACATGCTTTAGGGGTGTTATTTGTTCAAGTGAAATTATGAGAAAGGTTACTTCATTTCTTTTCATACTTTTTTCTTAAGGTGGTGATAACTTAGCTTTTTTAAAATTCTTTCAAGTGGTGTAGACTTAATTCATAGTTGACTTGTTGTTTTTGTCTCAAATTGGCAGCATAATTCAAACTCGAGGATAAAACTAGGTCAAACCCTCTTACTACTAGCTATTACAAAATATAGACTATTCAAAACACATGAGACAGGAAAATGAATAGCTAAGCTCAGACTGCCATTAAAACAGTTCAGGAGATTTTCCATTCCATGATGCTGAGAAAATTGCCTTATTTTCTGATTTGCTTACTTTAATATATTAAAAATATAACAAAACTATTGAACAAGTGTATTATATTAAATATAAATATTCTTTTTCGCAGGCTATATTTTATGTTGAAGAGCATCACTTATCCTTCTTTTTTTGTAGTTTATAGTTGTTCGTCCATCCAGGTTAGTCGTTTAACTAATGTATACCATATGTGTTGCCTTAATAATAAGATTTTGATGCATTTGGGTTTTATGTTAATGCAAAGGAGGTCTTGATTTTGTGTTCTTGTTTAGAATATCTTATAATCATTGATGAATTTTTATGATCTTCTTTAATAGTCTAAGTATTTATGTTTGGGTTATGTTTGAATAATTGACGAGTAGATATGTATGATTACGTAAGTATTTATTATATGTGGAATGAGTTTGAGATCTTATGGATGATTTAAGGCATAAAAACCCCCCAGGATGGTATATAGGCTGAAAACTCGTAATGTAGCTCACATGAGGCTTATCGGTGAAAAATTCCACGAGCCAAGAAATCACAACGAGAACTTGCTTTCTTGACTCATGTGTGTAAACAAAGCCACGTACCATAGTATTGAAATCAATTATAGGTGATTAATTTAAACATAAACACTTCAAGTTCAATATGATTAATTCAAACTTAGCATTAACACAACAAATTCATAGGTTTAATAGGCATGACAGTTCTTTACATAATAAACCCCTAGGACGGTATATAGGCTAGAAACTCGTGATGCAGCTCCCATGAGGCTTATCGGTGAAAATTTTCACAAGCCTAAGAATCATAGCGAGAACTTGCTTTCTTGATTCACGGGTGTAAATAATGTCACATACCATAATATTGAAATCAATCAACTGTAGGTGATTACTTCAAGCATAAATACTTTAACTTCAATGTGATTAATTCAAACGTATAGTATTAACACAAGAAATTATTAGGTTTAATAGACATGGCAGTTCTTTGATAATAAACCCCTAGGACGGTATATAAACTAGAAACTCGTGATGCAACTCCCATGAGGCTTATCAGTGAAATGTTCCACGAGCCTAGGAGTCACAGCAAGAACTTGCTTTCTTGATTCATAGGTGTAAACAATGCCATATATCATAGTATTGAAATCAATCAGTGAAGAAGATTTAGACAATTTGAACCTTTTATGTTGACGATGCAAGCAATCCAGGTGTATTATGTCCCTTTTCTAAGCTTATGATGAGATAAGTCAAATTGGTTAGCTATTTGCAAAGTTAAACCTAAAGGTATTTTTGAATCACATGGAAAAGAAGAACAGAGAATTGAAAGTGAAGCATTTCATGAAAATGTTTATGAAATAAATGCATTGTTACATATAACGAGAATGAACCTTTGAACAATCAAAATAATGAATATGTTGACATTTCATCTAGAGAGGATGAGGAGGTCAAGAGATCTGAAGAGGAGTTTGAGTTTGATTCTAATTCTTCAAAAAAAAAGAACATGATGATTTTGATTTAGAATTAAGTGCTAATAGCGATTAATTTGTGTTTGTAATAGAATATTATATTCAATATGACCAAATACAAGAAAGCATTTAACGACAGTCTCAACAATTTGAAAATATTGATGAGAGTCAAACCTATCTTCATGCAGTGGGTGGTAGGGACCGTCGTGGAAGGATTTTCGGCTTAGATTCATTTGCGAATTTATATTATTTGTAATCCTCCACATCTAGTACAGCAGCATCTGATAGGCGGTCCGCATCCAATGAAGTCCAAGAGCTTCTGAGCATAGTATAGACACTGGCAACTCAATTGTAACAATTGATGGAGTACATAACCTAGCTCCGTAATAAGATGGATAAGTTGAAGGGGAAGGGCAGCACCTCATCGCAACATTTAAAGCATCCGCATTCACCAAATGAATAGCGTAATTGTAGTCATTTTGTATGAATTAAATACTTATTGTTGTATATAAATTATAATATTTTTTTATTATCAATTAAGATATTTTTTACTTTATATCATCAATCAACCTTATATTTTAACAAATTAAATGTAGAAACAAATCAAAATATTATCAACAGATAACTAATAACTATATAAATTATACATAAATAATAAGAATATCAAATAAAATTAAATGCAGGGAAAATATTAAAAATTATCAGTAAATTCACCGGCGGAAAAACAAAATCTGTCAATAAAATACATTGAACATACCAACAGACGACCAAAATCTATAGGTAAAATGTAGTGAATTTATCGGTAGACAACTAAGCCTCGTCAATAACGTTAGTCGTGAATTTACCGACGAAAACGAGAATCCGTAGGTAAGATTATCAACAGAAAAGCACTATATGTCGCTAAATTTACCAACTGAATAATATCTTCCGTCACTAAATTTACTGACAGCACAGAAATTACCATCACTAGAGTTAGCGACAGAATATAAATTATCCGTCAGTAAATTATTGACAGGAAATTTGTACACCGTTGACAATTATTACCTATGGCTGTTTCTATGATGATGTAACGCCCCAAATTAGGGGTT
Organism: Erythroxylum citrifolium; assembly: GCA_026284465.1. Lineage (NCBI taxonomy): Eukaryota > Viridiplantae > Streptophyta > Magnoliopsida > Malpighiales > Erythroxylaceae > Erythroxylum > Erythroxylum citrifolium. The sequence continues at coordinate 518 of JANKOE010010266.1, read as the reverse complement.
AGAATATGAAAGGAAGTTAGGACGAATTATGTTTGTTATTTGATTATGAAATATTTGCTTAATTATGCATAAGTCTTTTGGTATGCATTCATGGCATTTTTCGGGTAAAGAGGTTTAATGAAACTTCGGATTAATTCGGACTGTATTAAGATAATTTTAGTAATTTTTGTATACTTCAAATATTTTTAGAAATTGATAGTGAATTAGTTTTGAGTTGACAATTTATTTTGAGAGTCATTATTTTATGACGGAATTTTGGTGAATTTTCGGAAGGTTTCTGGAACTTTTGGGTATTTATTTGTTATAAGAATTCATAAGTGTGTTTTTGGTTATTTAACTATTCATCAAATAATAATAAACTAATAAGTGGACGAATGCGGTTATAACCCATCCGTAATTATTGTGAGACACATCGTTGCTCACTACCGAAGCTCGTTCATTTTTCGATCTGCTTTTCTGCTGCAGATCACGAGGTTAGTCCTTTTGATAATGAATCTTTTCTGGTGTTATAGATATAT
>JANKOE010010134.1:0-10512 GCA_026284465.1 Erythroxylum citrifolium | reverse complement strand
TTCCCGATTCGAATTCTCTTCGAATTTGATTTGGTTGTTTTGTTTTCCGTTCGTTTTCTGGTTGGGATCCGGTTCCCAGATCGGGTTCCAACACATCGCCGTCGTCTGTAGCTATGCTGTCGCTGTGGAGCTCCTGCGTCACCGGCGTAGTCTTCTTCGGTGGTCATAACCAAAGTTATTGTCCTCTTCTCCTTAATCTCTGTTCTCCGATGATTAACATTCTGTGTATGATATTGTTGGTTCATTTGGAGTTTGTCTTTTGTTTTTTTTGTTAATTTCTGATTGTTAATGACACCCAATGTATTTGTTGGAGAATAATGGAAATAGAATGGGAATTGCATACCAAGTGTTTGACAAAATTTATATTTTGGATTTGTAGGACATGACACAATCATTGTCAAGAACATATATACCTCATTCATACACATCCATGGAGGCAAATTATAAGCAATAATTATGATTGGCCATGATGAATATTGTTAGCCAGATTGACCAAAAGGTTGGAATCCATCCGTCAATAGTCCCAACCCAACATTTCGATTTTCAACTACAAACTCATAATGGGAGTTATTGAAATGTTTCCATGCCAGTGCATCTGATGGATAATTTATTATTTCATCTCCCTGTTTGTGTTCATTTTTTCATCTCATGTGAGATGCAGTAACATTAGAAGCATATAGTATTTGAAGTCTTAGAGTTAGCGGGAAATAATACATTTACTTTAAGGGTACTAATTTCTGTTTCATAGAACATTTTCTAGGTTTGAACCTAGATTGACCATAAAATTTGGACTCTTATAATTTCACATCATCTCCCTAATACAACATACTTCCTAGTTTGCAACAATTAATTTTTTCAACAGGCAAACTAAAACCCTAATAAGTTTCTTCATATTGTAAAAAATATCAACCATTGAATGATTAGGAGGCAATGATTCATTATACCATCCAAGAATTTTATCAAGACTACGATAAAAAATATGCCCTTCAGATTTTATGTTCAATATTTGAGCAATTGAAGACAATTGAGTCATTGTCTCACAATTTGGCCATAATTCTTGGTCAGCTGAGTGTAATAATTCAAAAAATTGTTTTAGATATGGGTTTGGTCCTTATTCAATATTTTCTATATTTTCCTGAAAGGTATAACTGACTGTGTTATAAACCATTTACATTTAAGGATTTTCAGTTACAACTAACTTTTTGTTTTAAATCCAAACCCCCTTTAAACTTATCTACATTTGCTGAAGAGTTTACTTCATTACCCCTTGAAGTGCTACGAATCAATGGCTCCCCATGTTGTGTCCACTCAAAATAATTTGGAACAAACCCTTTTTCAGTAATTGGTCATTCACTTCCTCAATATGAAAGAAATGAATATATTTGCACTTTTTACATGGACAACTGATCTTTAGGCCATCTATATATGCAGGCTGAGAACATGCATAATGAATAAAAGCTTCAACTCCTTAAAAAACTCAGGATTAATGAAATTGTCAGGTGTTAATCGTCTATACATCCAAGATCTATCAACATTAATCATTTATGCAAAACTGTTAATTTAAAAAAGTAATTTCATAGTTAGTATCCTTCATATTCCCTAAGTTTATAGAACATTTAAACTTTACAAAACATCCCTTAAGTATTAATCAATTGAATTAATCACCTAAAATTGATTTCAATACTATGGTACGTGGCATTGTTTACACCTGTGAATCAAGGCAACAAGTTCTCGTTGTGACTCCTAGGCTGGTGAAATTTTTCACCGATAAGCCTCATGGAAGCTGCATCACGGGTTTCCAACCTATATACCATCCTAAGGTTTTATTATCCGAAGAACTATCATGTCTATTAAACTTATGAATTTCTTGTGTTAATACTAAGAACTCAATTAATCACATCGAAGTTGAAGTATTTATGTTTGAATTAATCACCTATAATTGATTTTAATGCTATGGTATATGGCATTGTTTACACCTATGAATCAAGAAAGCAAGTTCTCACTGTGACTCCTAGGCTCGTGGAGTTTTTTACCAATAAGCCTCATGGGAGCTGCATCATGGGTTTTTAACCTATATACCATCCTAGCAGTTTATTATGCCTTAAATCATCCATAAGATCTCAAACTCATTTCAAATACAGTAAATGCTTATGTAACCATACATCTACTCATCAATATTTCAAACACAACCCAAACATAAATACTTAGACTATTAAAGAAGAACATAAAAACTCATCAATCATTATAAGAATATTCTAAACAACAACACAAAATTAAAACCTCCTTAATTTGCATTCACACAAAACTTAAACACATCTAATTAATGTATTATTAAAGCTACACATATGGTAGACATTAGTTGGTCGACTTACCTGGATGGATAGATAACTACAGACTACAAAGAAGAAAGATGAGTGACGCTCTTCAACACAAAATAGGGCCTGTGAAAAAGAATATTAACATTTTTCTCATTTTTTTTGAAATTATTTACATGGAGATTCATAAATGATCTTTAGTATAGTTATATTGTAAAATCTAGTAGATTCTCTTCTTCATAACCCTCCACCAATTAGACTTTCTTCTTAGATGAAAGAAAAATAAGACAATATCTACAATTTCATAAAATTGTCAAAATAACTTGCCTTAGTATTAGTATAGTGCATGATAAGTCATGCTTCTCCAGTAACTCTACTATACCATGAAAACTATTTCTTTGGAGTAAATTGTCCTTTCTCTATATGTTCTCTTACTTGGTTTCCATTTTTCACTCTTTAGATCAATTTTGGTCTCTAATAACAATATAGACCAAGTCATAATGCATTTAATATCATTTGTTCAGTGCATTTTTCTCCATGAATAATTTCGAATGAGAAATGTAAAACAAATCTTCTTATTTGCTTTAGGCACTTATTAATCATTTGTTTAAATATATAATCAACCAATAGTCAAATTTTGAATTGAATGAACGTGTTATATTCTAGTTTTAACATGTAAAAAACAAGAAATGGCCTTCTTGTGTAAACAGAATGAGTTGTGCTCATTTGAATATTTGATCGAGCATTTAAAGTTACATAATGCAAGATTATAACTTAATTTAGTTTCTTTTCCCTTTCTTGTTTGAAAATGACCACCACTATCTTATATATAAATCTCTTACTCTCTATATTGACCGTTAGTAATTAATTCTAACCAAAATATACCAAACAAAATAGTAAACAATTCTTAAAAAAAGGAAAATATCTTCCCATAAATATAAAGAGTGACTCCACAAGTCCATATATCAACTGTTGTAACACTATATCCTTTGCCCTAAATACCTAAATGAGAAAAGCATAATGCACCAAACTTAGTAGTTCTACATTTTTCATTTTAGATTTGAAAAAAAAAATGGGATATGAAAAACACCAGTATATACCCTAAGAGCAACATAAAAATAGTTTTGCAGGTTATATGAAGAAGCCTATTGCCCTGAATTGGAAAGAACATCGGTAGTTATATTCCCATCAAAAATTTTGTGGTTAACTTAGAATTTTGTGGCTACTGTAAACTAACCTATCAACATATAACAGTTAAAGATGCATATCCTCATATCACAACCACTATCCATTTCTTGTAAGTGATTGTAGCTTCATACATTTAACCAACCTTCAAAGCACGGTTCAGACAAACCAAAGAGAAGTAATGAACATTCAAGACCTACGATTATACATTTATAGAACCACGATGGCGACGAGGTGTGGTGGCACGAGAGACGATTATATAGTACCCAAAGCAAGACAATGACGGAGAGGACGCACGGTGGCCGTCGATAGCGACAGAGATGAGGACGATGGCATGCTAAGGACGGTGACATGTTGAGGATGCGCAGTTTGCTAAGGATGCACGGTGGCACGACGAGGACGCATGATGGGACAATGAAGAGGCGTGGTCAGATCGCAAGGACGATGAGGACAGAAGAGAAGAAAACAATAGCTACGATGGAGGAGGGGAAATAGGGGGGTGGGCGTTGCAGTAGTTTTAGGTTAAACAAAAACGACGTTGTTTACGTTTTATTTAAAACGCTGACGCAAATGACAACGTTTACCTCTAAAATTTACCTACATAATTTACCAACAAAAATTATTTCGTCGGTAAACCCAAAACTTATTTATTCCGCCAAGCATTCCTGCCTTCTTTACTAATAGAAATTTTTTACTGTCGAAAAATTTACCGGGGTAATTTCCCTCCATATTTACCGGCAGATATTTTTCCATCATAAAATGAAATTTTTTTCGATAATTTTACTAACGGTACATGATTTTTCATCAGTAATTTGCTACGGTTTCATTTTTGTCAGTAATTTTCCATTGTTAATTGTCTTGTAGCCAGTTATAACTTAAGAATTCTTTTCAGTCTAGAAAGCTAGAGTTGCTAATTAAGTTAAAGTCAAAGAATAAAAAAAGTTCTATGAAAAGTCTTACCTAGATTTAGTTTAGTCACTGGGTGTTTCAATTTCGTTCATTGCTTTAAATTGGTGATTTAGAATTATTTGTTCACTTTCTTTCAAATCAAAGAATTATTTATTCATTTTCTTTCAAATCAATCATCCACTTTATTAGATTAGATAATAGGAAGATAGTTATTACTAGTAGTCATAGTCTCTATGGGATCAACACTTTACTTAACTAGACTATACTATATGAATGATATGTACATTTGTCTTTGAGATTTCTCTAGTATTACTCTATATGCTTTTGTTTCATTCATATCATATGAAGTTTTTTGCATTATTATATAAGACCATAATATTAGGAAAGCCTAATTTTGATTAGTTTAAACGCACTTTTATTTTTTAATTTTAATTTGTTTTGTTTTAAATGATCTTTCTTGATGTGGTGTTTGCTTACTACATTTTAGGTTTAAGTCCTCGATTTCTGATCAAGAGTAACCCTAAAGCCTTATTAGATCCTGAACTAGATATCAAAAGAACTCTACTTTAGAACTTAAGGGAAAGGAACAAAAGACAACTTGAAGATTTGAAATTACAATCCCCAAACATAATGGCAAGACATAAGGGGTATTGTATAATGGAAATTATACTAGGACCTCATTAATTAGAGCTAAGCCTAGCATAGTGACATTGAGGATCAAGGTGAACAACTTCAAAAATAAACCTATATGATTCAAATGATTTAGTAGTTGATGTAATTTGATGAGATACTAGATGAGGATCCCAATGGGCACATTGGCAATTTTCTAGATATCTATGACATATTCAAACTAAATAAAGTAATGTTATCAAATTAAGGTTATTCCTTTCACTTTGAAGGAGTGAGCGAAATTATGGCTAAAGTCACTACCTAGTTTATGCTTTCTCTCTTATAAGAAATTTAGCAATTTTAAAAACCGCAAATGCACGATGTAATAGTGGTTTGCACAAGCAAGTATAGGTTGATCCCATGAGGACTATAATTACTACTAATTACCCTTTTTCTATTATCTAATTGTTAATTTAGATTATGGATTTAATTAACAATTAAACTAAACAAAAAAACTAAGATTAAAATAATAATGAACTTGGGACAAAGGAAAATACTTGAAAAAATATATATCAAATAAATTGTAACTAGGTGATGAATCCCCCTAATAATCCTTAAATATTATTCCTTTATCCTGTAATTGTATTATTGATTATTGGACTGTGAAAATTGTTATCTTATGTTAATATCTTTCTCAGTACTATTAATAACTAATCCAATAGTTGAATAATATAAATCTTTCTAATTAAAACCCCTAAGATTGCATTATTAATTTGTGAATTTTATTATTAAGTTTAACCCTGTTATAGAGGATTTATGGTAGACCTATTCATATAAAAGGATTTCTCAATATCAATTAAGTGAAATCAAATCATGAACTAATATTCAAGATATGTAGAATTAGAATAAAACACATAATTGAATCGCAATAAATCAATAAAAAATTCATTAAATAAAAGATCAAATCATATTGTTATCACAATTTAGGGTTCATCAGACGTAAGCCCTAAACAAGTTTAGTTCCTACCTATAAAAGACAAAACTAAAGATAAATATGCAGAAGAACAACTAGAAAACAAAGAAATCATAATTCTAAATCTCCCTTTTTCTTCTAATGGATATTCTTGCAAGTTGGATTTGATGTTGTTATCTATCGGATCTTTTGACATATTTTTCATGTTTTCCTCATCCCTTGATCAGAACTGTCTCCTCTTTATGTCTCTTATTAGTCAAAATCACTTAAAATTTGCATCCTTTATTTTGCCTCTGTTCACGTTCTTTTATAGTAAAAACTATTTTTAGGATATACATGGTCAACATACACGAGCTTATGGGTGACTGTGCATCTCTAAAAATACTTGAATTCCCAATTTTACATAGGCACAAAGACTTACATAGGCAATACACATGACCATGTATCAATATAGACCGGCGTGTAACTTCACATGACCAAAACCAAAATTCTTCCAAATCTTCACATGTTTACAGAGAATTACACAGTTACTGTACATGGTTGTGTAGGTCCAAGTTGCTTCAAATCTTCGCTCCATGCCACGATTCCATCTAAATTCTTCTCCTTTTGGACCAAAAACACAATTATCACCTATAAAAACACTTGAAATGAATTAAATACTAAAAATACTATAAAACTATTAAATAATAAGAAAAACATGTTAAATATAGGTATGTAAATATAGTCAAGTAATGATTTATCGCTACCTCTAGGATCCATCACCATATATGATGGGTTATCTGAGAAATTTTTTGCTAAATACTTACCTATAAAATGTAAAACAAAGCTCAATAATGAGATTTTCTCCTAAAATTGGAAGACGAGACTTTATATGATACCTGGGAGAGAAGGAAGGAGCCACTACGAGAGTGCCCACTCCATAGTCTTGATTTGGGTATGTAAACGCAAACATTCCATAAAAGGTTAAGTTAGCCAACTATATAGCTAATAGATAAATCTTTATGGGGATCCACTATCTATAAGACTCTTGAGGAATTGCAAGAGCTCTTAAAGAGTATTGCAATGAACAAGTAGTGGGGCAATCCCAAATTGAAGCCAAAGACAAGTGGCATCCATAGTGTTAACATGGCAAAATACTAAAGATAAAGTTAAAGGCTCTAACCAGGAAGATTGACAGTATGAGTTTCATAGCTCATTTGGTGTAAGTAATAAGTTGTGACATTTTTGGCAGGGGCAACTCAATCATGAGTGTCAAGCAACTTATATTCAGGGTCTTCCAATTAAATAAGCTGATTTTATTAGGAATCAACCCAAAAATAACCCTATAACAACAACTATAATGTGGAATAGAGAAACCATCCAAACTTTTTGTGGAGCAATTAAGGGAAAATAAGCAAACACCTCCATCTAGATTTCAATTACAGCAATAGGAAAGGAAGCCAAATCTCGAGGATATTATGATGACATATGTGAATGCAATCGACAATCACTTCCAAGAAACCAATTTATGCTTCAAAACTAAAAAGCCTCTATTCATAATTTAGAAATACATATTGTAAAACTTGTTAGACCTATCTCCGTGAGTCAATAAGGCACTTTACCTAGCAATACTGAGCTTAACCTGAGAGAACAAGTAAAACTAGTCAATTTGAGAAATAGAAGGGAGCTAATAGTTAAAGACAAAGAGGAGGAAACTAAGTACAATACTTCTTTGAAAGAAAGAAGGAAAGAAAAAAAGGAAGAAGAGAGAGAGAAGGATGAAGAGCCCTAGAAGAAAGTTATCAAAGATTATAAACCAACAACACTATACTTGAGCAAACTTCCACGTTCTTTATCATTTTGTTACTTCACTGCAAGATGAAAGTAGCATGATGTACAATTCTTTTTTTTTCTTCAAGCAAATGGTGGTGTAGTACTCTTATGTGCGTTCCTAAAGATCAAAAGAAAGATAAGTTGGTAAGTTTCTAGATTTTTTAAATAAATTTATACTAATATACCTTTTATTGAAGCTCTACTCTAGATTCCATAAAATGCTAAATTCTTGAAATATCTTATTTCAAACAAGAAGAAACTTAAGGAAATACTGATAGTTATTCCAATTGGGGAATGCTCTACCATCCTTTAAAACAAGCTAACTCAAAAGATAAAATATTTGGAGAATTTTACTATCCCTCGTCATATTAAATGTTAATCAATAAGGGCATTAGTGGACTTAGGAGTAAGTATTAATTTAATGCCCTATAACATGTTTAAGGAATTGGGATTAGGTAAATAAAGCCAACTAGAATAAGCATTCAGCTAGTCAATAGGTCGATCAAGCTTCCTAAAGTTATTATAAAGGATATGTTGGTTGATAAATTTATATTTCCCATTAACTTTGTGATTTTGGATATAGAGGACAATGTCGAAGTTTTTTTGATCTTGAGAAGATCTTACTCGCTACTGTTGAAGCTTTTGTAGATTTACATGACAAGAGACTAATCTTAAGGGTAGAAAATGAGGAAATCATATTTAAATACCCAAAGCTATGAAACACATTGTTGATAAGAATGATATTTATTTTTAGGATATAATTGTTGTTAAAATTTCTTATAGTATACAGGAAATCATCTCACAAGATCCACGAAAAATGTGTATCATATAAGGAAAAGATAATAAGAAGTGTAGCCTTTTCTTTAGAGAGTATATGATATCTTTTAAGACTAATAAGCTCATACAACTGGAAAATTTTGCGGAGATCGGAAGATGTAAGGAGAGTAAAGTAAAGCCATCAATAGAGTAACCAACGAAGTTAGAGCTAAAACCATTATCAAATCACTTAGAGTACTTTTTTTTAATTTGAACTATAGTTGTAACATATTTTAGTCAAAATAAGAAAGAAAGGTTGTTTAAAGGACTTAAAGGAGCATAAGGGGGTAATTATATGAAAATTTTATGACATGAAGTGAATTAGTCTCTCTTTTTACACCCATAAATCCTCTTTAAAGATTATTTTAAGCCAGTAGTATAACCTCAATCATATCTTAAAAGCTAAGGTAATTAAACTACTTTATATAGGGGATATTTACCCTATTGTTGTAGTTCTTGAGTGAGTCTTGTATAGACAGTGCCGAAGAAAGAAGAGATGATGGTGGTACCAAATAAAAAGAACAAGTTGATTCTTGTGAGAACTACCACCAGTTGGAAGGTGTGTCTTGACTATAAGAAACTAAATAATACTACGTGAAAGGACCAATTTCCATTTCCCTTCATTAATTAAATGTTAAAATGACTATCAGGGCAAATGTACTATTGTTCCTTTGATAGACTATCAGGCTATTTCCATGTTGCTATAGCCCTTGAGGATTAATAGAATACTATATTTGCATGTCCATTTGGTATGTTTGCTTATCGCTAACTGCTCAATTTAAGTAATGCACCTTCTACCTTTCATAGGCATATGATGGCTATTTTTAATTAGTAAGGGACATCATCAAGGTATTTATGGATGGTTTTTTTGTTGTCTTTGGTCATTCCATTGACTCATCTTTATAGAATTTAAAAAGAATTATTAGATAATGTGAGGATACTAACTTGATGCTTAATTAGGGGAAATGTTATTTCATAATGCAAGAGAGGATAGTGTTAGGTCACAAAAATCTCAAGTAAAGATATAGAAGTTGATAGAGCTAAGGTAGAAATGATAGAAAAGTTGCCTTCACCAACTTTAGTAAAGGAAATTAGAAGCTTTCTTAGACATTTTTGGTTTTATAGGAAGTTTATTAAGGATGTTTTTAAGATAGCTAGAACTCTCAGTAAATTACTGAGAAAGATGCACTTTTCATTTTTAATGATAAGTACTTACGTGCTTTTAATATTTTAAAGAAAAAGCTGAAGAACTCCCCGACCATGATATCACCGGATTTGAATTTGCCTTCTGAATTAATATGCAATGCAAGTGATTTTGTAGTTAGTTTAATGTTTGGACAATGTAAGGATAAGCATATTTAGCCTATATAATATGCAAGCAAAACCATGATAGATGCACACGAGAATTACATAACTACAAAAAAAGAAGTTGTTTAGCTATAATTTTTTCTTTTAATAATTTGATATCTTATCTTATCATATCCAAAGTTACTATTTATACTGAAAACACTCAACACTTTGTTATCTTAAAAAAAAAAAATGATGTTAAACACCTTGTGTTTGCACCACGTTACAAAATACTCTAATGTGTCATTTTTCGTGCCCACTCCCGTATTGGAGCAAACCAAATTTCCCCATGTAAAAGAACACCCTCACGTGTCAACCTTATGTCTTTATTGCATAAAGGGGCAGTAAGTACCTATATTGAATATGGGACAAACACATCACAATACCTAACATAGTAGTATGTCCTTTCCGTGTCTATCCTATATTCTAAGAACTCTAAGGGGGCGGTTGGTTTATACGAGGGAATGATAATAGGAATGGGAATGAATATAGTGAAGAATGGGAATGGATATTATCATTATAATTATGATGGTTGGTTAAGAGGAA
>JANKOE010010048.1:0-10516 GCA_026284465.1 Erythroxylum citrifolium | reverse complement strand
GGATACAACAACAAAGAAGAAGATAGATTGCTAAAGGAAAAGATTCAAAAGCAAAGGATTTGGATACAAGAAGAAGGGGAGGATAACGCAGCGAGGATTTAAAGCTGTAGCATAGGAGTCGGTAATACTCTTCATCTTGTTCATGTTTTTATTATCCTTATACCATATTATGTATGGATTGGCATGATGATTTGGATATGTTGCTTCCGTTGCAAAAATGATTTCTTAAATGTTTTGAAATCTACCGTTTCTCCAAATAAAGCATGCTTTCTTTTTCCGATCCAACAGGGGTCACTTTTGTGACATAACAATGGCAGTTTTATTTTAAAAGTATGAAGTGCGTCATTAAATAGCTACCACATATCATCCACAAACGAATGGACAAGTAGAAGCATCAAATGGAGAAGTGAAATCTTTTTTAAAAAATACTGTAAATCTGGGAAGAAATGATTGGAATTTACATCTAATCAATATTCTTTGGACTTACCGTATGATAGATGCTTATTTGAATACAATTATATACCCATATTAGATGTATTTTGCTTGTTATTTCATAATTTTGCTATATTTTTGGTACTTAATTCTCTCAAAGAGCTTTTGTAGGTGATAATTACCTTCTTAGACAAAAAGGAGAAGAATTAAGATGAAATTGAGGCATAAAACAAAATTTGAAGCAACTTGGACTTATATGGCCATGTATGTACCTGTATAAGTCTCTTTAAATATGTGAAGTCATAATTTTAGGCATTTTAGAGCGACACAGTTACCTACACGAGAGTGTAAGTGATCATGTTTGTCCCAAAAATCCTAAATTTCACTATAAAACGATGTAAGCAGAGGAAAACAAGAGAGAGGCGAGTTTTAAAGAGATTTTAAGCCATGAGACACGTTCAGAGGCGATGGTTCTAATCAAGGGACGAGAAATTCATGAAGAATATGTCAAAAGATCCAATATAAAGCTACATCCAATCCAATCTTGCAAGAAGATTCAGTATAAGAGAAAGGGAGATTTAGAATTATGATTTCTTTGTTTTAAATTAGTTTTTCTGCATGTTTATTATTAATTTCATTTTCTATTAGTAACTAAAATTGTTTAGTATCTAGGTGTGATGAACCCTAGTTTGTGATAACAATATGTTTTGATCTTGTATCTAATGCAATTATATTGATTAATTTATTGCAATTCAATTTTCTATTTTATTATTTTTCTAATAAATTCAAAATATTAGTGCATGATTTCATTTCATATGATTGAGATTGAGAAATCCTTTTGTATAAATAGATCTGCCACAATTAGAAGGAATTGCATGCAATCTAGAGATAAGACGACATAAATTCTCTGTATTAGGATCAAACCTAATAATAGATTTCACATATTGATACTACAATCCTAGGGGTTTTAACTAAAAAGAGTTTTGTTAATTAACTGATGTATTAGTTGTTAATATTCTTGAGAAAGATATTAATATAAGATAGGAATTTCGAAGGTCCAATACTCAATAATATAATTGTATGATAAAAGGTTAATATTTAATGATTCTTAAAGAGATTCATCACCTAGACACCATTACTAGAAATAGACTTTTCTAAGTACTTTCCTTTGTCTTATGTTCAATAATGTTTAATTTTAGTTTATTTTTTAATTAAATTTCAAAATATGATCCTTATGTTAGATAATAGAAAAGGGTCACTACTAGTAATTGTAATCTTCATGGGATCAACCTGTACTTGCCTGTGTTAGCTATAGCTATGCCATGCACTTGTGGTAATTTTAAATATTGACCTAATTCGTGTCAAACCAATTTTTGAAGCTATTGCTAGGGACTGTAATATTAAAAAATCCTAACTTTTATTAATCTAAAATTTATTTTTTATTTATATATTTTCATTTGCATTTTGCATATTGTATATTGTATATTGTATTTCGTTTATTTTTATTCTTGACTTATTCATTTATTTATCTTTTGAATTTCTCTACTTTGACTATGTGTTTGTGTCTTATTGTTAGGATTTAAGATTCGTCACTATAACCACAACACCCAATGGAAGGATGAAATAGGTAGTATTCTTTTGGGAGCTATAATATGCCATCACATCTTGCAAAATCACCATATTGGAAAGAGAGGTTAGGTGACATGTATTAGGAAGCTTAACTAATATCTATGCCGTGTTGTGACGTTTGTGGGAGTAATCATTACAATTATAAATTTCGAGCATCGAACTATTTGTGGGAGGAACCAAGCATACAAAATTAGCCTCAGATTGCGTGCTATAAGAACTCTTATAATTTAGAGTGGAGCAACACTTATGCTTATAGGTAGAATGATTATACTTCAATTAAATATTTACAACATCAGCAGTAAAAATAGCAATTTACATATAGATAATGGAATGCCTTGCCAAAAGTGCATCTAGCCAACATGAATTCGAAGAGAGATTTTCTTCATCTGAGTATATAAAACATAATACAACATATTATTTGAGCTTACTAATGTATCAAAGTGAAGAAGAGAAAAAGATCTGTTTCATGAATGAAGTGGCACTCTAAGAAGACGAGGAAGCAACTGCTGCTTTAAATGAGAAGGACGAAATAGAGGAAGGCTCTGTCCAAGAAGAGGAAGTAGAGAAGTGGACAAAGATACTTGAAGAAGAAGAAGAGGAATAAACCTTTATCCAAGAAGAGAAAGTAGAAGAGTGGACGAAGGTGGCTAAGGAAGAGCAAGAAGAGGAATCAATTGAGGGAACTACTAATGAAGAATTGGTAGCCACCTTAAGTACGAATGTTTCCCACTTCCTACAGGACAAACTGGTTGAGTCGATCAAAGATTCAAGGAGTTTTGTTATCCCTTATGCTATTAACAATTTGTCATTAAAAGATGCATTAATGTAGTCAATAGGATTTATTAATTTGATACATTATTCCCTTATTGTTCTCTTGCAATATGTGGATTACTTACGGGCTACGAAACCACTATGTGGAGAAATGAGTGGAAATAAGCCACTAATCATAGACCCTAGTTGATGGAAAGTATGAAAGGTACGTTGAGCTAATGACGTTAAACAAGCGCTACTTAGGAGCCAACCCAAGGTTTTGACGAGTTTTGTATTTAAATTCTATTTCATTTCATTTTTATTTTGTGTTAGTATAAGGCTTTCACATTATTTTCATTTTTTTGTTATTTCTGTTTTCATATTTCATATATATCTCGTTTATTGTTATTTTTTCCATTATCTTTTTACCCTTTTTATTTATATTTTACAAGGATTATTGTATCTCATATCAGATGGATCCCTTATCAAAATCAGAAATCAGAAATTCTTATTACTAAGGGAAGTACCAAATTCCCCCACTTTATTACCTTTTTTTTAAGATACTTATATTGTGTACATTGAGGACAATGTATAATTTTAAGTGTGGGGAAGGGGTTAATAATTTTATTGAGCTTATTATATTTTTTATTAAATCTTGTTAACTTATATCCTTAATTAGTTGAAATCTATCCATAAATAATTTATTTAATTATTCATTATTAATTTGAAGTAGTATCCAAAAGGATGGTAGTTATAATAAACTTACTTTCATAAGTCAAATTTTTAGTAGTAATTGAGATAATTAATTTGAATGAAAATTGCATATTATTTACACATATAAGACTAATTTGTTGTGTAAGCTTTTGAGCCTATGAGCAAAATACATAAAATTTTAAGCTCTTTTATTTTTTCATGCGTGTTATCATGCATAGTTGGATGATTCTAGAACTTGTTTTTATTATACATATTCAAATCACAATTGTTAAATTCGAAGCATTAAAGTGATAAAGACAATTAGATTCAAAATTTGTTTAACGTATTTCTTTAATAATTACAGTACCATATTTTATCCTTTAAGAGTAACCAATTTTGAGATTTAGCCTTTTTCATTGTCGATAACCCCATTATTAACCTTTATCCTATTTTTTGAAGCCTTTCTTTTAATTTGAACCCTGAAGGTAATTTACATTACTTGATTGTTTGAAACTTGAAAATTTGAAAGGTCCAATACTTCTTTAATTGTGGTACATGATGAATGCTCAAAAATATATAAAAAAGTATGGTGCGCGCATAGAAAAAATGTATAGTATCAATGGAGTTATAATGCAAGGACCTATATATAGTGAAATAATAATTTTCTTGTAACGTTTGCTTTGTAAATTTTCTTCAAATTTATCACCCTTTTATTATCCCATTCGTGCCTTGCCTAAACCCCATTAAAACCTTATATCAAGACCTTTTGATTTTTTTTAGTTTACATATAAGTGGTGGAGATATGGTAATATTGTAGGCTTATGGTCAACAGTTCTACTATGCATTGATTTGAGAGTTTGACATTTTTCACCTAAATATGTGAGTGCATTGAGTGAAACCTTGGTCAAGGTGGAAAGATTTATGCTTTTGATTTTAAAAAGAGTATCGATGTGATTACTATTGATCTTGACTTGTGAAGTTAGTTTTAAGATAACTTGAATCCAATTGTATGTCAATTTGATTAATGTGATATGATGACTTAGAGTATAGATGGACAAGTTAAGATTAATAAGGGATGGATGTTTGTAAAGTTGACAATTTAGATTATGATTTGCTTAAGGATAAGGAAAAACTTAAGTATAAGGATGCTTGATAGATGCTTATTTGACTATAATTAGACACCCATATTTGATCTGTTTCGCTTGTTATTTCATAGTTTTGTTGTATTTTTGGAACTTAATTTTCTCCAAGTTCATTTGTAGGAGATAATTGCCTTCTCAAACCAAAAGGAGAAGAATTATGTTGAAATCATGGTATAAAACGAAGACTTGAACCAACTTAGACGTACACGATCATATATGTGCCCATGTAAGTCTCTATGAACGTATAAAGTCACAATTTTAGGCATTTTAGAGCTACATGGTCACCTACATGACTATATAAATTTTTATGATTAAAGGACTTGAGCGGAGGTAACAGGAGAGAGCTGAGTTCGTGAGACACATTCAAAGGCTATAGTTCTATTCTAGGATATAGAAAATATGAAGAATACCTCAAGAGATATGATAGAAAGCTACATCCAATCCAATCTTGTAAGAATATTCAATAGAAGAGAAAGGCATATTAGAATTATGATTTCTTTGTTTTCTATTAGTTTTTCTACATGTTTCTTATTGATTTCATTTTTTATAAGTAAACTTGTTTAGTGTGTAGGTGTGATGAACCCTAGTTTGTGATAAGAATATGTTTTGATCTTTTAGCTAATGCAATTATATTGATTAATTTATTGCGATTTAATTATATGTTTTATTCTCGTTCTTGTAAATCCAAAATATTAGTGCATAATTTGATTTCAAATGATTGAGTTTAAGGAATCCTTTTGTATGAATAGATCTACCATAATTGAAAGGAGTTGCATGCAAACTTAGAGATAAATTGACATAAATCCTCTATATTAAGGTCAAACCTTATAGCAAAATTCACAAATCAATAATGAAATCCTAGGGGATTTAACTAAAAAAAGTTTTCTTAATCAATTTATGGGTTAGTTATTAATAGTCTTAAGAAAGACATTTTCATAAGATAGGAATTTCTATGGTCCAATAATCAATAATATAATTGCATGATAAAAGGGTTAATTAAGTCATATTTTTAGTATTCATTGAAATAATCAAATTGAATAAAATTGCATATTATTTACACACATATATACCATCTTTTCATGAAGCTTTTAAGCCTAAGAGAAATTTTTTAAATATTTTTAACCTCTTTTTATCCTTTCAAGTGTGTTATCATGTATAATAGAATGATTCTAAAACTTGCTTTTATCACACATATTGAAATCATATTTGTTAAATTAGAAGAGTTAACATGATGAAGGCATTTAGAATCTCCAAATTATTAAGCCTATTTCTTTCATAATTACCACACCTATAAAATTATCTTTTAGGAATAACTAAGTTGAGCCTTAGCCTTTTTCATTGATTATACACACATATTAACCTTTATCCTATTTTTCTTTGAAGCCTTTTTATTTTTTTGAACCTTAAAAGTTATTTACATTATTCACTTGTTTGACACTTGAAATTATTGAAAGGTCTATTATTTATTTAATTATGGTACTAAAATTTTGAATTATTGTGATTTGATTGATAAAAAATATTTTGAATAAGTATAAGGTATTAATAGAGTTGTGATGAAAGGACACGTGTGTTTTGTGAACAAGTCTTGTAATTTTCCTTTAGTAAATTTCCCTCAATTTAACCCGTTTTTGATATCCCAACCATACCATACCTAATTCCCATTACATCCTTATAAAGACATTTTGATTTTTTTTTCTAGTTTATACATAAGTGGTGGAGATATGATATTATTGCAAGCTTATGGTAAGAGTTTTACTATGCATTAATGGAAAGTTTTGATGGTTTCCACCCTAAACACTTAAGTGACATTGAGTGAAATCTTAGTAAGGGCGTAAATATTAATGTTTTTAATTTCAATTAGATTATGATATGATTACTATTAATAATGCTTATGAAGTTAATTTTAGGATAATTTAATTCTAATTGTATGTTAATTTGATTTAATAAGACACGGTGATTTATAGTATGAATGGACTGATTGAGATTAATGAGGGATTATTGATGTAAGATTTATAATTTTAATTATAGTTTGCTTGAGGATAAGTAAAAGCTTAAGTGTGGAGATGTTTGATAGATGCATAATTAACCATATTTATACTCCATGTTTGATGTATTTTTCTTAATATTTTATATTTTTATCATATATTTGATACTTAATTAGCTCCAAGTGTGTTTATCGGTTATAATTGCCTTCACTAACTTAAAGGAGAAGAACTAGGATTAAAAAAAATGAAGATTTTAAGCATAAAAGGGATACACATCCGTGTATTAGCCCATGTATTTCTCTCAGGCTATGTAGATTTGGGAATTCTAGAGATTTTGGGTTATGCATAGTTTGATGCAATCTCTTTATCAGCCCGTGCATCTCCAAAAACCCTAAAATTTACTATAAAAAGACATGTTCAGAGGCAAAATGATGGAGGAAACGTACAGAGACTTTTTGCAACTTTAAGAGGTGACTCAAGAGGTGATTTTGATCCAAAAAAATGGGAAAACATGAAGAATTCATTAAAAGATCCAAGAGAATACATAATCAAACATCTACTTGGAAGATTTTTCTTTTTTTTGATAAAAAGGACGATTTAGAATTATGAATCCATTATTTTCTATTCGTTCTTCTTTTTGTTATTGTTTGATTTCATTTTCAATCATGTGTAATTAAATTCCTTTAGTATCTAGACAAGATGAACCTTATGTTTATTCCACAACATGTTTTGATTCTTTTATTTAATGCAATTATTTTGATTGATCTATTGTGATTAGGTTATATGTTTAATTTATGTTCTAATAGATCCGAAATATTAGATCATAACTTGATTTCATAACATAGAGATTGGGAAATCTTTGTATGAATAAATCCACTATAATTGAAAGGAGTTAATTACGACTCTAGAGATAGGATGACATAAATCCTCTAGACTAGGGTCAAACCTAATAGCAAAATTCACAATTTGGTAAAGTAATCCTACAAACTTTAATAGCAAAATTCACAATTTGGTAAAGTAATCCTACAAACTTTAACCTCAGTAATTCAGTTGATAAACTTAGGATTAGTTGTTACTAGACACGAGAGAGCTATTAGCATACCATAGGAGTTTCCACGGTCTAAGATTCAATAAAACAATTGCATATAAAGATCAACTATTAAGGTTTTATAGGCGGATTCGTAACCTAGACATTAATTCCTGATATCGATAAGTTTCTACTTGATCCATTATTTCTTTGTTCAATCTTGTTGCCTATTTTATTCTATTTTCTTAGGTTTGCTTTCTTTAATTAAAAATCAAAATCAAATTCGTAGATTAAATAATAGGACAATGGTAACTAATAGTATTCATCACTTTATGGGATTGACCCATACTTTCCAATACTAGCTATAGCTATGTTGTGCACTTGCAATTATTTCATAATTGACACACTTAAAAAAAGTCAATCAAGGACCCTCCATCGATGGGCAGGCTAAAGTAACAACATGATGGAGATGTTTAATTTTGGTTTTTCTTTTCTTTTTAGCTTTTTATTTATGTATTTTCTTATTTTCTTTATGATGTTATTTATTTTGTCTAAATGATAATGCAATGTATTTCCATTCATTTTATTTCCAAGAAATCTTAGTTGTTGTTGTTGTTGTTATTATTATTATTATTATTATTATTATTATTATTATTATTTTATTTTATATTTTTATCCATTTTTATTTATATTTTTCAAGGAAGATATATCTAGTATCGGATGGATATCCTTATCGAAATCAGAATTCTTAAAATCTTATTAGTCAAGGGAGTACCAAATTCTTCCACTTTTAAACTTTTTATTAACATGTGCTTATATTGTTTACATTGAGGATAATGTACAATTTTAAGTGTGGGGAAGGAGATTATAATTTTTTTAAGTTTGCTATAATCTTTGTTATTAAATTTTATTAATTGATATTCTGAATTAGTTGAAATATGTCCATAAATACTTGAAATCATTATTAATTGTTGATTCATATTAGTATACAAAAGGAGAAAGTTAGAATAAACTTGCTTTTTTAGTCATATTTCTAATAATCATTGAGATAGTTGATTTGAATAAAAATTACACATTATTTATACACATAAGATCTGTTTCTGCGAGTTTTTGAACCTAAGAGCAAATACATCAATATTTAAAATCTTTTATTCTTTCATGTGTGTTAACATGCATAGTTGGATGATTATAAAACTTTTTCTTATTATACATATTAAGACCACATTTGTTAAATTAGAAGTATGAATGTGATAAAGGCACTTAGATTCAACAATTATTTAGCCTATTTTCTTGATAATTATCCTACCATGTTTTATCCTTTAAGAATAAACAATTTTGATCCTTAGCCTTTTCATTGATTATAACAACATAATTAACTTTTATCTTATTTTTCTTAAAGCTTTTTTATTATTTTGAACCTTGAAAGTATTTACAATTACCTGATTGCTTGAAATTTGAATTTTGAAAAGGTTCAATGTTTCTTTAATTATTGGTACATGATTATTTATTGATTGAAAAAAATGTTGTGAGCATGGAAAAAAAAGAAAAAAAAAGAAGTGTTTGAATTATGATACTAATGAATTCATGTTTTGAAGGACCTATATTGTGAAAAACTAAGTTTCTTGTAATCTTAGTTGTTGTAAATTTCTTTCAATTTTAGCAACCCTTTGATTATCCCAATCATACCTTAATTAAGCCTTATTAAAACATTATATAGAGCTTTTAATTTTTGCTTCTAGTTTACTTGCAAGTGTTGGCGATATTATAATATTGCAAGCTTATGGTTAAGAATTCTATTATGTGTTGATTTGAGAGTTCTTATACTTTTCACCCTCACTGGAGTGCATTGAGTGAATCCTTGGTAAGGATGTAAAGATTTGTGCTTTTAATTTCAAAAAGATTGTCAATGTGATTATTATTGATATTGAATTATGAAGGTTAGTTCTTGGATAACTTGACTCTAATTATATGTTAATTTGATCAATATGATATCATAATTTAGAGTATGTATGGATAGGTTGAAGTTAAAGAGGGATAAATGCTGGTCAGATTGATGATTTAGACTATGATTCGTTTGAGGGCAAGCTAAAGTTTAAGTGTGGGGATGTTTGATCAATGATTATTCGACTATAATTATACACCCATATTTAATGAGTTTTTCTTGTTATTTCATATTTTTTTTGTATTTTTGGTACTTAATTTGCCTCAATTGCATTTATAGGTGATAATTGCCTTGTCAGACTAAAAGGAGAAGAATAATGATGAAATCATGGTATGAAACAAAGATTTGAAGCAACTTGGGCCTGCACGACGGTGTATATTGACTGTATAAGTCTCTGTAAACGTGTAGAGATTGAAGAATTTTGGTTCTAGTCGTGTAGAGTTACACACCCGTGTATATTGATATACACGACGATGTATGTTGCCCATGTAAATCTTTGTGCTTGTATAAAATCATGAATTTAGGTATTTTTGAAGATACATAATCACTCGCACACCCATATATGTTGACCATATATAACCCAAAAACCCTAGTTTTTAATATAAAAGGACGTGAGCAGAAGCAAAATAGAGGAAGACAAGTTTTTAAGTAATTTTAAGTCATAAAAGACATAAAGAAGTGACAGTTCTGATCAAAGGAAGATGAAAACACAAAGATAATATCAAAAGATCCGATAAAGAGCTTCATCCAATCCAAACTTGCAAGAAGATTCATTAGAAGATAAAAGGAGATTTATAATTATCATTTCTTTGTTTTCTAGTTTTTCTTCTTAATATTTGTGTCGGACCCCGGCCCCGGAGCCCGACTGCCCCGGGAGCCGAGCCCTGTGGGGGCCCGTTCCCGGGACATTTCTTGA
>JANKOE010010008.1:0-10519 GCA_026284465.1 Erythroxylum citrifolium | reverse complement strand
AATATATATAGAACCCGTCAACTCGTTTTGATTTTGTCCATTTCTTGTTCCTCTCAACCTCGACGAGAAGCACATGGGATTATTAATTTTCAAGTTAGTTTTTGGTTTTATTTTTAAGTCAAGTAAACAATTTGTTTGTTTGTGCTTTTAGTTTTAGACTTACATAACATAAAATTGTTTTTGTTTTTATTTTATTTGTTGTCATAATCCTATTTTATATTAATTAAGTATGTATTATCTAATTATTTAATATTAATTACCAATAAGAATTATGAATAATTTAATTTATGTTCAAATTTATAATTAATTTAAAATTTGAAAATAAAATAATTTTAATTTAATAATTTAAAAATGAAAATAAAATAATTATTTTAATAAAATATAATAATTTACTGAAATTTTATTAATAATATTATATAAGAGATTAAAATAAATTTATTAATTTATTTTAAAATTTATCTAATATTAATAAAAATATAATTATATTGACATTAATAATCAAACATGCTTTTGTTTTTCTTTGACAAATTAAAATTAAACACACAAAAAAGAAAAATAAAAACTAAAAACAAAATAATAGAAGGCCTTTGAATCAACACAAAGACAGACTATAGAAGACTAATATGATATCTAAAGTGGACCTTGTGGCATAATTGGTAACACTCACAAAAAGTGAAGTCACTGTAAAATAAAGCACATATTTTGCAACAAGAGAGAAAAACATTATATAGTATAAGACAAGTTCCATGAAAAGAGAGAAAACCATAAAATTAGTAATATAACTACATTTATTTAAATTTCATCAAAAGATGGAGCATCAAATCCATTGAAGTAAAACCAATAATATTGCCCCAGAAAATCTTACAAAACAAATGATTGTACAATCCATAAAATTTGAAGATGCTAATATTAACTTCCCAACAAAAATCATTATGAAGTAAATTAAAAAGCGGCTTAATTTGAGCATTCTTTACAAAAGATGAAAGGATTTGAGAAAGTTTTTAAAAAAAGATATAAAGAGTTATAAAGACAAACCACTTACTAAGCCAAATATGCAAATATAGACACTTTTAACTGAAATTGACGAGTCTAGTTGTTGAATAGAAGATATTTTACAAGGCTTTGTGCTTAAAGACGAGGTGCGCCTTATTCCTAACTCATCATAGGGTGATGAAAACTTGATGAATGAAAGTGAGAACACATCAAACACTAGGAGGTTAAGCACGATTTGGGATAACTTTGATATTAACAAACTATATAATCCTTGTCGTAAACTGAATTATGTTCCTATGGAGGTTAAGACTGAGACTGCTATGGAGAAAATTGATATTGAGGATGTAAATCCATAGACAAAGTATTGGAATACTATCGTTGTCTACTATATCTTAGTGGCTAATCTCCCATTCCAAGTTTTGAATTGTATTTTAGGAAAATTTGGGGTAGCTATGAGGTTAAGAAAATGCTACATCTGAAAAAAGTAGAGTTTTAGTGACCATTATCTTAACTCGTTGAAAGGGATTTGGCCATTAAGATTATACATTGCTTTCCTAGAAATGTTTCTTTTAATAGTCTTATGATATATCTTAGATAGGATTTGATCAAATCTTCTTTAATTGATGTATATTCTATCTTTGTATTGTAAAGTATTGGGTAGGATAAGAAAGAAACCTATTCTCTTTCGTAGTTTTTTCTAAAGTGACCTTAGCCTTGTTTGGTAAATAGCTTATCAAATATTTTTTGGCGAATTGAGAGGTATTTGGCTGTTTGACCACGTCAAAGCGCTGATAATTATGTTTAGTAATTAGTTGATTGGGTTGATAAATTGAACCCAATCCACTATATTTAAAAATGCTATTATAAGGAGTGTTTTGCTCCAGCAATTGAGAAATTAAGGAACAAAAAGTTGATTGTGCCTAAAAGTTATTACGAATTACTCAAGATGCCATCTTTTATTATCGTTTTCCCTTCGCCAAATACCAGTAGTAGAAAACATGGACAAAGAAATGAACTTCAACTTGATTAATACGGGGAAAGAAAGTAGCAGTAATAATAATAATAATATTTATGATTATGATTATGATTATGATTATGATTGCGATTACGATTATTATGATTATGATTATTATTATATGTTCTATTGTTATTAGAGTTATAAACTTAATTTTTGTTAAATTAATATCTAAAATCTAAAATCTTATGAGAATATAAAAAAACTAAGATATATAGTACTTATGTTCTTACAAATCATTTTGTAAGTCATACCCTCATAAGTTATTTCTATACATAATTAGCTAATATTAAACAACTAATTTTACCAAATATCTTTAAATAAATAATTTATATTATTCGCTGGTCAAATCAGCTGATATAATTTATTGTTAGCTTTGTTTTGAAACCCGGACAAGACCGGCTGGTTTGACCAGCTCGATCGGTGACCGGTCAGTTATTCGGTCTAGATGACTCCTAAAATCCATTCTTCAATTGAACCAATATGAACCGGTAAGAACCGGTTAATTGACCGGTTAAACCGGGACTGGTCGAACCAGTTGACCACTGGTTCAATGAATTTTTTTATTTTGCTTGTTTTCTTTCATGTGTTTTTTAATTCTTTCAAAAGTAAAACCCACTTTTTCTCCAGAAATCTAAAAGAAGTGTAGAAATTTACATTATTTGATATCTTTTTCTATTTTTTTAATATTACTAATATTATATATAATTATTGCGTAATTATGACGTCGCACCAATTCGACCGGTAGTCGAACCGATCGAACTGGTGACCAGTAAATATTCGGTTTGACGTTTGGTCTGGGTTTCAAAACCTTAGTTGTTAGCTAACTATATAATCAACTAACAAGTAATGCAATTCGCTGATTATCAAACAAGATCCTTTTATTTTGCAAATGGTTTATAAGTATTCTTACTTTTTTATCAAAAAAATATTCTAAAATTTTACAATAAAACATGAATTCTTATATATAAACTTATCTATTTTTTAAAAAATAAAAAATATATCATAACATCAAAATGTGTTTTCAAAGTTGAGAAGAGATATAATTTGTTAAAGAAAACAATTTAATTGAAATAAATTATGTGGGTAAACATTAAATTGATATAAGAAAGGATTGTTATAGGTTAAGCTATTTAACCCTTTATGCATATACTGTTCCTCCTTTAAAGATGCTAGAAAGGGAAATTTAACCAACATACGGTCGTTACTAATACTACTACTAATATATGTGCTTAATAGCCTAAATTGATAGTAGATGCCAAGTAACTCCAACGAGCACTAAGGAAGTAGTAACAAGGAATATATGTGCTTATTAAACAAAACTTTGACAAAGAGCCCGAGAAGATGAAGGTAAAGGTGATTTGTATGATTTTCGCATTATTATATACAGCACGTGAAAATAAAAAGCTATCACCGCAGAAAATTGTATTAGGTGAAAACAGAAGAATACTGTTGACAGTTTACAAAAGATAACGGCCACTTTATATAACTACCGTATTAGTTATTTGTCTTAACCAAAATTAAAGGATGAAAATAAACAGATCATTGAATGATAATTACGAAACATAGAAAATACGTTTTTCTTCTTCTTCCATTCTCTCTCGCGTGAAGCAATCATCAAAGGCTTAGAGTTTAGGACGTGAATTAATCGGTGACTCTAGTAGCCTACCGAAATCCGAAGACTAGCAACACCAAATCGATCCAGCAATTCCGCATTAAGGTCCGTCCTTATAATTCTACAAACACTAAATTAGTTCTTCAGATTTAAGTGTATTGTGGCTCATCTTCCGTGCCTCTTCTCGGATAGATAAGAGGTTGATTTTGATCTCTTTGCATAGTATGCCTTCAACTAAGTGAACAGGCAACCACATCTTAGGCTTCACATCCACAAAATACCAAAGAATTGTCCGAAATTCTTGATCAAGGGAATAATCAGATTCTTCAGACCCGGCCTTATCCAACTGCATTATCAGTCACCATTTCCATCATCAGTTTGTATATCAAGAACTAAATATTCCACACAGAGGAGTTGAGTCTCACCTGTTCAATTGACCACTTGCCTTGGAACAAATGGAAGTCACCTTCTGTCATCTTAAACTCTATGTCTCGCCTTCTACCAAACTCAAAAATCTCAACATCTTTCTCATAACAATCCAAAACTGCTTTCGCATTGAATTTCAGACCAAGCGGCAAGTTTTGCATTCCAATCTGTTCTAAGAATCAAATTCACAAACATGAAACAAATTTGCCTTGTTTCAGTATTTGCTGTAAAGGAAAGGAAAATTGTGAACTTACCTGATAAAGCCTAACAACATTGTCGGACTTCTCGATCAATTTGCTAAGAGCAAGACCAGGAATGAAATCAGACAACCTCTCGTAATCAGTTAAAATGCTCCAAATGGTCTCCAGATTCGCATCGATAGCAACCCGAGAACGAATTCTCCTGGTGTTGTTTCCAAGCTTCTCTATCTCAGTAATAACCCCATCCCTCTGCACAGAATCAGGCGAGTCATGATCATCGGAATTGTCATCGCCGAGATCATTGGAATCTGCGGTGGAGCAATGAGGTCTGGGCCTTGAACGAAGATAGTTTACCGAAGTAGCAAATGAAGCAGAGTGTGCAACGAAATTTACAGATTTGGGTCGAAGATGTCGAGAATTGGCGCTGGTGATGATTGGACGACAAAGATAAGAGGAAGGGTAATTGTGTAGTAAGACCGCAAAGGCGGGCATTATGTCTCCGTACTGCGGATAATACATAACACCCCCACATTCCTTTTCTCTCCTGATCCTCTGTCTGTATCTGCTACTGCCACATGCCTCTTTCTTATGGTTAGGCCTTGTGGCCCAAGTTTGTGGTCTCTAAGCCCTAGTTTTACAACTTATCTAAGTTCAACTCAATGACATAATTTGCTGTTCTTTCATTTAAAGTTTTAGGTTTAAAAATATTATTATAATATTATTTAATTATCATATAATTCTTCAAGTATTATATTAAAGTTAAGGGGGTGTATTTCATTTTTATTTCTGATTTTTTAAATTTAATAAAAATTGTTTGACCAAGTTTGTTTTTTTAGTTTTTAGTTTTGGTTTCTTTCGATTTTCAAAAATTATGAAAATTATAAAACTAATTTTTATTGTCTGTTTTAGTTTTTTCTTAATCTGATTTGCTATTGACTAAGTATATATTATGTTAATCGATAAGAAATATGAATAATTTAATGTAATATTATATAGTTAATTAGGTATAATTAACTATATAATATTATTAAGTAAAATTATATTATTCATAATTCATATTATTAAGTAAAATTATATTATTCATAATTCATATTAATAATTAATTAATTAATAATTAATTAGATATAATTAATTATTAATATGAATTATGAATAATATAATTTTACTTAATAATTTTATTTAATTTTTTAATAAAATAAAATAAATAATTATTGATAAATATAATTAAAATTTAAATATCTTCAAATATATAAATTTCAAATAAAATTTGATTTAATAATTAAAATATATTTAAAATCAATATTAATTGATAAATAAAAAGTCACTTTTAAATTATTTATTTTAGTATAATAAAACAATTTTTTATTAATAATTAATTAAGAAATATTATATAAGATATTAAATAAATTGATCTAATTAAAATAAAAAAACTTGCTATAAAAAAAATCTTTTTCTACCAAAGATTAGAGTAAAAGAGAAAAATTGAATGCAAAATTCTTTATAACTAAGAATGATTTTTTAACTATATTTTTAAACCCAAGGGGTGTGGTTGAGTGGCAGGGACTCATCCATCCTTAATCAAAGGTCAGGGGTTCGATCCTTAACTTTGGGTATGGAACATCCTTTAATCCTTGGGTCAGTTGTCCCACCCTGTGAGATGCCTAAAAACCAGTGAGGGGATTAGTCACTGGGTCCGCCGGTGGATACCATGATTTAAGACAAAAAAAAAACTAAAATTTAAAATTTATTTAATTTTTTTATAACGTAACATTTGTTTCTTTAAATTGCTTTAATTTTAAGAAAAAATTAATAACATTGGTTTTAGAAAACGTGCTTTCAAATTGATTTGTCTAAAAAAATCGCATCGCAGTTGGAATTGGAGAGAGCTACGATTGAAGGCTTGAAGAACATTTTCACACACAGCTTCATCCCATTCGATCCCAATCCTATCCAGGTGGGGTTATGTCCGTTACTCACTTTGCCATTTGTTAGGTAAAGAAAAAAACATAGATTATTTGAGGTATGCTGTAGATTCGATTCTCACTCTCAGCCACCATTACATTTGCCTTAACCATGATATTTCAATCGGCTTCATCCTTCCAGCTATTAATTACTTTACTGTCACCTAACCTTGAGGAGATCTTTGTGTGGATATGTAATCAATATGAAGCTAAGCTAAGACTACATTCTCAACTGCAGTACTGGTCGGGATAACTTGTTCCAGCTGCTCATCTCCTTCAACGTCCCATATTTCAGGTATTGCCTCTTTGATATTGTGTATGCTACTCAAGGCGTACTCTGCTCCTGGCACCAGGACTGAGCTCCCTACCTTCATATTCAACATAATTTTTATTCAAAACATACTTCTCTGGAGAAACGTGGACATTCTTTTTTTATCATACAAACTTCTGATATTAGGACTTACTATAACCGTATGAAGACCTGCTTCTTTACCAGCTGCAATGTTGCGAGTACTGTCATCAAAGAAGATCTGCGAAAGAGAAAATTAACTTATAGCATATAACCCTTAAGAAGACAAAACCACTACTAGTTCTGGAAAGACTTTCACCGTTTTATTTGGGTCAACATCTGCTAGCCGAATAGCTGCTTCCATTGCCTCCAAAGAGGGTTTACAGAGAATTCGTGACTTAACTCTTGAACTCTCCGAGTTATAACTTTCAAGATCATCTGGGTCTGGTTCTCTTTCGGCTGTTTCATCCGAGTAATCAACAGATTGGACAGAAGGATTCAGAGTTTCAAAGCATATAATTCCTTCGAAGCAATCTTCCAAGCCTAACCGCTTGAGAACTTCAGCAGCATGAACCTTATCGGCATTAGTGAATATCTGAAATGATCAGGGTCACTATAGCTTTAACTTGTCTTGCGATTAATCTCCAAGAAAAGAAAGTAAAACGAAAGGAGTAAAATTGCGCGTACGATTTTGCGTTGTGGCATGGAGAGTAGGAGATTTCTGAGGACAGGATCAGGCTTTAGGGCGTCGTAGGGTAATCTCCCGTGAACATATGCATGGAATTCGTCGTTGTCGAATTCATATCCGAGAGCCTAAGAACAGAGAGAATGGTTATAGAATATGCCCTC
This sequence comes from Erythroxylum citrifolium, assembly GCA_026284465.1. Taxonomy (NCBI): domain Eukaryota; kingdom Viridiplantae; phylum Streptophyta; class Magnoliopsida; order Malpighiales; family Erythroxylaceae; genus Erythroxylum; species Erythroxylum citrifolium. The sequence goes on along the minus strand of JANKOE010010008.1, from coordinate 3,171 downwards.
CAAAAACAAAGTTGAACAAGAAGACGAACTTTACTAAGGCATCAAAGTATATGCGGGTTTAAGACGAACTTTACTAAGGCATCAAAGTATATGCAGGTTTCACCTTTAAACCCGCCATTGTTGTTCCGTGTTCCCTGTATAACTCCAAACACAACCTGGGCACTTCATTTTTTTCCATGTGCAACAGGTCCAACATGAACTCTGCGGAAAGAACAAGAAAAGGGCTTCTTAATCGCATTAACTATATAGTATTGTCAGGAGTACTTCAGTTCCCACTTTTAAATGTTTATGGTCTAACCTTCTATATTCTTGCGACAAACCAAGTTGAGGCCCGAGCTCAAGGGGTATAAGGTATCATCCATGTCTGTATTCATCAAGAAACCATAAAAACAACAATTCTCAAAAAGATTATATAAACACTATAATCAAGAACTTGACGAGCATATATACCAAAGAGCAAGCACTCTATTTTGTGTGTATTTGCCCTCCCGTCAGAGTCCATCACGAAAAAGTTCCCTGCAAGAAGGTTTCAGAAATCTTCAACAAACTCTTCATGTCATCACCACCAAGACGTGAAATGTTTGACAGATGGAATGCAATGATAGATAGAAAATGGAAGTGATTAAAACCTATAGAACCATGAAGAAGTACGGTACGATAGAAGAGCGAAGAACAAAAGCCTAAAGTTTCCAATTTATAGTCGAAATCAAAGGTTTGTGTCTCCGTTGTCAGGATCGTGGAATCTTTAGTAAATTACACACGCACTGATCTAAGCAAAGCTAGTGCACGAATATCATCCACAAATCTTCCAATAAAACAGTAGTCTAAATGTATACGCGGAAAATAATTAGACGAAAAATCATTAAAGAAACACATGGTGCAACAGCAATAAAAGCACCACCTTGGAGAACCAGATGAATGAATATAACAGCTCTGACGCACAATCCAATTGTACCTCTCTGAGGTCCTTTTTATATTGTAATCCCCAGGTGAGCTCAAACGTGATCGTGACCTACCAAATTGCGGAATGGGTGAGGTATGGTCACATCTGGAATGTCTGAGGTGGTGAGCATATATGCTCTCCTTTTCAGGATTTTGTACTGTAAAGGGCGGAAAAATCATATTTTCTTTCTGTTACAAGTCGTTTTCTTTGGTGAGATACTTCATCACCCATTTTACCCAATATTTACGAACATATTCCCTTGTTGACATTGCATCAAAAACCACATAAATGAATTCTTGGAAAACAAAAAAGAGAATTACTTTGTATGTGAATTTTGATGAAGTCGATGTTTATTTTTGAATTTTGATGAAGTCGATGTTTATTTTGGCCTTTACAAGTTAAATTTCGATGTTGGGAGTCCAGGAATATAGAAGACGATAAACACAACTGGCAAGTAGGAGTTTAGGAGATGAGGTTTATTCTAATGGGAGTATGAGAATATCTTGGAAGGATACAACATCATGTTGGCTTCATGTGACATACGATCTTGTGCTACAACATATTCGTTATGCAATTGCGAGATGCCTCTTTTCCTTTATCGGGTTCTGATTCTGTTCTTCAGTTGTTGCAGTTCGTTCTAGGATTATTCTGTATGCGGCGATTTCATTGCGGTTCTCCTGGAAGTGAAAATGTTTTGTAATATGCAGAGAAACTCTAAACAACAATTCATAACGAAAATCTTGAGTCACTCGTAGCCCCCTAATTATATGGCTTCAACTAACTAAACAATTCCAAGTCTAACAAAATCTCTTGAGAAAGAGAGAGAGAGAAATTTGAAGGCATCCACCAATAACAAAACAATAAACTTAATCAAAGTTGAAGTATTTTGGGAAGAACGAGTGTGTTTTTTTAAAGTCTTTGGATGAACACAACTTATTGAAAGTTTTCGGGTGAACACAACTTAGAAGATACAAGTGGCTCAAGGTTTTTTTTTTTTTAATTTATAGAAATTAAAAGTGAAGACACGAATATATTAGTGTAACTGAAATGTTTTCAAAGGGAGACAAAGTCTATTATATGGCCATGTCATAAACTGTGTTTTGAACATGAAAGAGTTAGTAAGATCTGTGGAATTGAGACACAGTCATGTTATAGGTCATGTCCTAGTGCGTAGAGAAATAAGAAGATCCACGATTTGAGGACATATGCATGCCAAAGTTCATTTCATGTTCTAGAGAAAAATAATTAATAGGACATGGTCATGGCCTAGACTATGTCTGTGACAGACAACCTTATCTAAAAATGCATTTTTTGTTAAATATAAACTCTAGGAGAATTTTAGGACTTATTACAATCATAGTTAAGTCGGGTTAAGATTAGAAAATGGGTAAGTTGTGTTAAACTTTACTAGTTAGAGTTTACAATTAACTATACTTATGTAAACCTATATTAAAGACATATGCAATCTTCGTCAAGTGAAGAGCTATTGATCAATATGGTAAAATCAATTGCTCTTGACTCTCGAATATGTAGGTATATCTGATTGACCTAACATCATTAAAATCTTCTCTTGTTCTTATTTTCGTTTTTTTAATGCAAATCTATTATTACTACACACGCCTTAATTTTTCAAAAAATGGTATTGATCAATGTAATTTTAAACTTCAAGTGCATGGGCTAGTTATAACTAGCACTAACAAGTATAGATCGATCCCATAAGGATACAAGTACTAGTAATGGCCTCTGTTCCATTATCTGATCGTCGAGTAAGATGATGATTTAATTTAAACTAAAATTTAACATAATAATGAATCAAGACAAATATATCACAATGATTAATTGAAAATCAAATAACTAGTACTTGGGTAATTAATCTCCCTAAGATATCTTAAGTTTTAACCCTTTTATCAAGCAATTCAATTATTGAACACGAATTGTGAAAATTCCTATCTTGTGTTAATATCTTTCTCAAGACTATTTACTCCTAATCCTTAGTTGATTAACTGAATTCTCTTTCTAGTTAAAAAGTCTAAGATTGTACTACTCCAATTTGTGAATTTCTCTATTAAGTTTGACCATAATTTAGAGGATTTATGTCAAGCTATCTTTAGGTTTACATGTAACTCCTTCCAATTATGGTAAATGTTAGCTCCAGAATTTTTTTTATGATTATTAAGCATGACTAGTGAATTTAAAGCATTAATAAACTTGATTAATGATGACAGGAT
>JANKOE010009957.1:0-10522 GCA_026284465.1 Erythroxylum citrifolium | reverse complement strand
AAAGTGTAGTACGTCCCGTTCACGGCTGCACAGGACCGCTATGCGGGAATGTGCAGTACGTCCTGTTTTGGACCGAACCAAACCATCTGATGTGTTTGTGTTTTTGTTTTGTATTGTGTTATGCATTGCATGTTTTGAGAAAGTTTAAGAAATTTGGAAGTTCTTCATGAAATCTTGAAAAATGTGAAAAGTTTGAGAAATCAATTATTGTGGATTTTCAGCCGAGAATTGATTTAACAACGTTTTGAGAAATAAGAAATTTATCAGTTTTTCTACTGTGAAATATGGCAAAAAGTTTTATAAAATGTTTTCGCTTATCGTTCAATTTATAAATATATTATCCACGAGCTTTGTGCTCACCCCCCTTTCATCCCCATCTCCAGGTTTTCAATCAGGAGATCGGATGGAAGACGAGTAAGATGTCAGCTCGATTTTTTGTATGCTATTATATGTAAAGTTTGAGTTTAATAATGAAGTTGTGTATGGCTTAGAAAGCCATTGAAGTTAAAAGTGTATTCATTTCGGAATGTAAATAAATGCTGAAATTGAATATGGATTGAGTTTATGTATGATTATGAAGTCGGAATATGTAAGTAAATTATGAAATTGTATATTGTATTGAGGTGGATATGAATGGATTTGTACACGAATAGTGAAAGTGTATTGGATTTATGAAGTTGTATATTTCAATTGTGTATGATTATGATGATGTAAGCAAATTGTGGGTTGTTCATGAGTGAATTGAGATACGGATTTTCTGATGATGTTTGAGAATTATTAAAGTGTTAGGTATAGATGTGTGTTTCTGCCGATATTTGGATTCCGGACGGGAGGTCCGATGATGATTTGTGTTGATTAGTTGGATATTAGAAGTGTATTTTGCCTTTGCAGATTTTTTGGCTGTTCAAAATACAGCCGTTATGCTGCCCGATTTTCGGTAAAAATCAGATTATGGCAAAATAAGAATGAGAATATGATTAAGAAGTTAGTTTGTTAAAGATAAGTGAATTTCCAAAAAGGAAATTGTATGGATTGGTTGTGATTTGAATGAGTTTGAATAAAGAGAATGAAAAAAGAAATGTGTGGAAAAAAAATCATATCGGGATTTTTCGGATTAATCTTAGGGTTTCCAATGCAACGATTCGTATTCTAAGATTTGCGCTTTCGGATGTCGGCATTTGTTTCCGTTCGTTCCGAAACGTTTGTTTCGATTTGCTTCCGTTTCGTTTCTGTTTCCGAATTCGAAAAGAATCCGTTCTTTCGATTTCTGCTTTCGATTCTGTTTGTTCGATTTGCTTCCGTTTTTGCTTCGGCCCACTTCCGGGTTCGACCTTAGCTTTTTGTCTTTTCCGTTCTTATCCGGTTGGGATCCGGTTCCGAGATCGGGTCCCAACAGCCTGTCTCTTAGCATGACCATGTTAATGTCTGTCATTTCCAATGCAAACTCTATATCTTGTTTTCATTTATTGAAATTGAATCTAGTCAGGGTTTCAATAATGACACTATTATTGTTTACAGAAAAGGTGACTACAAAATTGATTGTAATATTCATCACAAATGTAGGATAATAGTAATACTTAAAGCCACAAGTAGTATTTGTACCAAGCATCTCATCACACATATCATAAAACAAATGTGGGTTGAATATATAATATATGCAAACAAGATCTCCACAGAAAAGCGATCAGAGTACACACCACTGAATCTTATGACACTACCATCTATGGGTGAATAGATCACTCAATCAATGGTTTCCTCCATCTAATGCCTTTATGCACATCTCAAAATCTCATATAGGCCAACACATATGGGCATAATAGCCAAACAAAATACTAGAAACATCCTCAAACACGCAAGCAAAATAATCCAAATACTAACTTGAAAGGTCAATGTGGTGACTACATTTTTATTAGTACCTAAATGGATCTGCAAACATAAGGGACACATCTTTATGTTATCCTCACATTTTGGATAGGCATATAATATATGATAATGCACCATCAATAAATGCAATTGGATAGGCATATAATATATGATAATGTACCATCAATAAATGCAATCCTTATGCACATTCTAATTATCACATACTAGTACTAAAAACATCATCAATTAACTTAATTTGGGACTTTATTATAAGAAAAATCCCAATCATAATGATAATCATGCAATACTGAATAAAAAACATACCACAAGAGATATCAATGCCACATGTTTCACTTTTATTTCAAGTTTAAAGCATGAAATTTCAATCAAAAATGGTTTTAATAACCTTTATTTGATTTTTCTAAAGTTAAACCTTATTTATTACCAATGTAATAAATCTAGAAAAAAACTCACTTTATGAATTCACAGGACCTAAAAATTGACTCAAAATGACCCAAGGAAATTTTGTGAATTATAAAAATTTGAGTTCTTTTTGTATTGTTGAGTGCTGACATCAACCAGTACTGTAGCATTAACGTCAGCAATATATCTATTGTGTGTCAACACTGCACTTGTCATGCCTAATGTGGCCCTGGATGCATCAGGCTCATGTTCTGCACGCACGTCAAACACATTGACTCGCCCACTGCCTTCTAGGTGCATATAATGCATGCACTATATTCGTAAACTTTCGCACCACCTTTGGCACGTGTGCCACTTGCTCCAGACATGTGGCCTCACTTACTTCTACCATCTGTCTATACGCACCAGATTAAACCACCTCTGGGCGATTACTCACACCCACCTCATAATTGTCTCTCTCATCTCACATAGTCACCAGAAAATGGTGAGTTGTGATGATTTTCAGGTGAGTTTTTCGACCCCCCAAATTTTATTTTCAACTCGTATTTCAATGCTAAACACATTCAAGAAGAATTCAAGGAACTATACACAATTAAAAATGTAAAACAAATTGGTTTTCTTCGAGGTCTTTATGCATAAAATCATAAAATCTTTGTATTCATTCACACAATTACATAATTGCTCTGATACCATGTGTAATGCGTAACAAGAGCCTTAGTTACGTGTCTAGGATCAAACGTGAAAATTAATAAATGAAGAAAACACGAGAATACCTGTTTTTGCTTCTATAATTTTGAACGAACTTTTCGATGACGAAACTTTCAATTTTTCACGACGACCTTTACGAAAGTCGATCTTCCAGATGTCATTAACGTCTTTTTGCAACTTTCTTAACATGTGAACCTCTTAACGGGTCAGAGAATCTAAACGGGTCAGAGAATCACAGGCTCAATGTATGTCCGACTCACAACGATTAGGGTCCATTTTCTTTGTTAGATTTCAAGCCATTAAACCAGATTCTTTATCGAGTTACTATATTATCTTTTAATCGGATCAATTTCGATTCGCTTAATCGTAAATTTATTAAAATCGTAAAAGCGTAATGAATAGTTGTCAACCTTAATAAAATTTCTAACAATTTCTTAATCTAGTTGTCATCTTAATAGCTGCATCTATTTAATAATAAATTAAAAACTACGCCTTGCATAAGAAATTCCTTTTTGCTATCTATCTGTAAATTCCATTTATCTTTATTTCTTACGAACAGACAGAGGTAGGTGTGAAGTGTTTATGTTAGAGTGTAAAAAGGCATAGTAAGTTTGTTGGCTCAACTAAGAATTTGGAGATGACATCAACATCTTGTGCCAAGCAAAACCAGTTGTAGGCGAAGGAAGTAGGAATGAAGCATCTTTAATATCCCACTACTTTGGCGTGATATGAGGATGTTGTAGCTAGTACTAAGCTCTTTATGTCTACCTTGCAAAAGCTTCATGCATCCTTGGAAATCAAGTTCATGTAAACTCAATATAATCTCCTCCATGCCTACTTTATAGCATTAACTCGACAATCAAAATTATTTCTGATATCTGATTTTGGTTATTAGGACAATAACTAGTCATGGAGGTTTTTCTTACTACGACTAATACTTCTCAACTTGATTTAGATATATATATACTTATTAGGCAGTTGTCTTATACACGTAATGTGCTTGTCAAAAAGTCCCCTATGGATTTGTTGCTGGTAGCTTTTACCCGACCTTTTGCACTAGGTCATCCCTAATGTTGAAATGTGGAAGGAGGCAGTGGATGTATGACAAATGAGGAAACTTATATAACACAAAGTGTCTTTTGCATTTCAAATGACTTGAAAAAGTTGAAAGTGTCTTAGCTAAGGGCAAATTCTTCAGGGATTAGTTCAACTAGAAACTCGTATAAATATTCATCAATTTTGTTGAAAAGCTGTTCTTTTTTCTTAATTAACTTTAATTCATACAACCATGTATATTGTGTGTATCTGTTGATAGATGTTGAACATTTCTTCAATAAAAAAATCATGGTAAAAAAAAAGTGAGATTTTTCTTCATGTTTAGAGACTGCTGAGACAAACTACTTTCATTTGGATTAATTTGCTTTTTCTGGTGTTAGGTAGCCTGTTCTGTACTTTCTAATGCATTGAGTGCTGATATTGTTGGATTCCCATCATTGGTGGAAAGGAATTGGATCTACATCGTCTTTTTAGGTAACTTATCGTGGTGGTATCGAGAAGGTAAGGGAAACAATTGACTTGATTTTATTCTTTCTTTATGTTTTTCCTGATATTTTCCCTCGTGAATTTGGTTGCAAGTTCATTGACTCTGTCCCACCTGTTCCAATTTTGCAATCCTTCTTGGATTGAGTAATGTGTTAGACATGTACCTACCTTATTATGATTCTTTCTTGTTGATTTCTCTTTCAGTGGACTGTTTCCTTTCTGTTTATTATCTTTAGCCTTTCACTTCCTGGCGTACTCTCTATACTTTTGAGTGTTACTTAAATGATGTGGCTTTCTATAGCATGTAGTCTATACACTTGTCTTCCATGTTATAAGCAGTTGGAGGTGTAAATTAGATAAAGGCAATCCATCTTAAGTGATGAATTCAGACCTAGTTCTCTGCAACTTACTAGATGTCGTATGAATTATTTTCCCCACTGAAATTTGCGTTGAATGAGAAGAAGATTGACAAAAATCATGGAAGTAAAAGAGATTAATATACTAGTTTGCTTAACATTTAGGCTGAAGACCAGTGTTGGTTCAATCTTCAGAATGAAGTGTTCATGGTGATCTTTTATCGTCTTATTATCCTTGAGCTAGAGATTAACAATTGATGATCACCAAAGCTTGTTTTCAGGTTATCTCAAACAAAAAGTAGCGGTGAAGTGATTCCATGGGAATGCATAGAAGCTCTAAGTAAATATGCTTTTTTTTAATCAATACTGATGAAAGAGTTGGTTATGATGCTATTTAGACGAATTCTTGTGTACTAAGTTGTAATGCATATGTTTGGGATCAGTGGGCAAACCCATAGCAGCAGCTTGTAACATCTCCTGGAACTTAAATCCGCAGTTGTCTGAATTACTGAAGCTGGCTAAGCAGTACTTGTGAGAAGGCATATGAGGCAATAGTAGTTGATAAAATTGAGACTTGTCTATGCCACTTGAGAAGTTAAACATCAACTCTTTTATGTATTACTTGAGAAGCGAATTCCTTCGTTCAGGCATCAACACTTGCTCCTCCACTAAAGGTGAACTAGATATAGAAATTTACATCACGTTGATATTTACTGACTTTTATTTTGATAAAGGCTTGGTTTGGTTCATCCTATGACTTTTGGATTGTTGGATCTGTTGTATACACGTCTATTAGACTTTCTCATGCTGACATTTTCATATACTCCTTGTAACTCAGTTCTATTGCTTAACCAATCATTCTTTTTTGTTGTTATTCTATTGTCCTTTTTGGATTTTTTGTTCCTCTGTCTTTCTCTGCTCATTTTGATTGCAACATCCAATAGTATATTTAGATGCAATGTGGATATCGTAGCAGATTTGATATTGAATTGAGTTTTGGTACGGTACTATATCGGTACGCGTCAATACTGGGCATCGTTTCGGGTAATTTTTAAAATTTATGAAATAGTCCCTGAATTTTTTTAAAAATTACAAAATAGTTCATTGTCATATTATACAGTTATACTGTCTATTTTTTACCATGTCTCTAAAAATCATAATAATAAATTATAATTACAATTAATATGAAATAACAATATATTTCAAATATAAATAATAACCGCAATTTTTATAAAAAAACAATCATAATCATACAAATATAAAATTAAAAACAATACAAAGTATTTAAAATATTACAATTTCAATTTTCATTATATAATAAATAATAATTACCTCAAAACCTCCAATAAAAAGAACAATAAATATCTTTAACTCTTAAATTATTACAATTTATAACAAGAGTCAGTGATAAGGAAAGAACCAAGTAGAATTGAAACATGAAACAAAAACATATATTATTCAATTTACTATCAATTAAATATATTATATATTTAATTAATTAAAAATTAATTAATACTAAAATTATAAATATCTTTATTTAATTTATAAAATTAATTTAATAATTATTAATAAATACGATTAAATTTTAAAATATATAAATTTCAAATAAAATTTGATTTAATAATTAAAAATATATAAAATAAATATTAGTTTATAAATAATGATTTTTAAATTATTTACTTTAAAAAATATTTTTAGGAATACTTTATTAATAAATATTATATAAAAGAATAAAATAAATTTAAATAAAATATTTTATTTTTATGTTTAATTTAATGTATAATTATTATTAGTAACAAAAATATTTATTTTATTTTAAAATTAAAAATTAAAAAATCACAATAAAAGTTTAACTAAATAATTAATTATAAAAGCTTTAAAAAAAAGAAGGGGAAGGGAGATAGAGAGGCGGGAGAGTAAATTTTTTAAAAAGAAGGGGAAGGGAGATAGAGAGGCGGGAGAGTAAATTTTTTAAAAAAATTTTGAAAACTTTGCTATTAAGTTTTTATATTTTTCAAAATTTTCAGTATTGGTCGATATATGGCTTGCATTTACTAGACAAAACAGACCGGTGTCAACCGATATTTACACCCAGTATATTAATACCCCTATTTTGTACCGTTTTTCAGCCGATACGATACATGCCGCCCAGAACCGACCATTATAGAACGAAATTTATCATCCTGATTAGATGGTAATGGATACGAAAAGGACAAGCTCCTTACAACACTACAACACCAACTCAGTAGAATTATGGTTAGGACGGAGGTAGATGGGGGCCAGTGGTGCACTGGGCCTCTACCCTCCAAGATTATTAAATAATTTATTTTTAATATATATATATATATATATATATATTAGAACGGAGTTATTTAGAGGTTAGTGGTGCCTCGGGCCCCCCAAAATTTAAAAAATAAATAAATATTTGGATCCTCTTACCTTAAATTTCTGGCTCCATCACTGATTATGGTACTACCTACTAAACTTTTTCGAGTAATTTGCACAATTAAGATGAATTTGTATTGCGTTTTAGTTTCACTTCTCAATTTATTCCCTCATGCTACAACCATTCAGTTAGGTTGGCATCTTAAGTCATTTGTGATTCAACAAATCTCCTCACGCTGAGGAAGTATTTAAATGGAATAGAATAGCATTGAGAAAATAGAAAATAGAATAGTATGAAAAATAATTAAAAAAATTCTAACAATATTCAATATATTGAGTGTCCATACTTCTTCAAAAGTCAATAATGACAATAGCAACTTATTAATTGTTGAATAGATTATGATGATGGTTACATTAAATTAACCTTACAACAATATATTTATATCTAAACTTTACGTGAGACAATTTTACTCAAATAATCTCTTATTAAACCCAACTTACTTTAAATCACTCTTTGTCTTAAAATCTTTCTAAATTTTAAAATCTACTAAAAACACATTTTTAAATAAGATTGATTATCGTAAAATGACTTGAAATGCGATTGTATCCTAAGTCATAGATATCACTGCCTTTCTCTAAAACATGACATAGGTTCCGACATGCCTGTGTCCCAAATTAATGTAGATCATTATATTTAGAAAAAAGAAAAAGAAATAGACATGCTTGAGACACGACCGTGTCTTAGGTTATGAATCTTTTTATTTATGCACAAAAGACATGGTTGTGTCCATGGAAATACCTCTGCCACATCAACACTCCATTTCTTTAACTCTTACCTTCACCTCTAACTTTTGTAAACAAACACATCTTGAGCCATGCTCGTATTTTAGTCTATGTTCACCCAAAAAGATTTCAAGAAGCAGATGTTTCCATCATGAAATTCTAAGATTGCATATATTTGTATATTAGTTATATAAAATAATCTCTACCTTTCTGAACACACTCTGTATAAGTTTGGTTGTAACCATGTTTAATATCTTAAGACATTAGTCAAGTTTAAGTTATACTTGGAACTCCTCTATGGTAACTAACTTTTTTTAACATATCAAGTACATTCTCCAAAGAATGGATCTTTTCTAACAATATTTGTCTAGTTGTAATCAACTCTTTGAACTTATAAAAATTCCACATCTATATTCTTAGTCCTTGTATGATACACTTTCTTTACTAAATAAATGGCTTTAATTATCACAATATATTTGAACTCCACCTTGATTGATACACACATCATTTATTAGCCTTATAACTCATAATGTCTCCTTAAAAATTTCACACTACTGTATACTCTGTTTCAGTTGATGACAATGCAACTATAGACTATAATATTGATTTCAAAACATTGGCCCTCTTGTAATAGTAAAGACATACCATGTGATAGGAGTCCTACTATTCAAATCTCTTACATAGTTTGAATTCACATATCCCACGTTCTAAATATTACCTTGTTGACTGTTAAACACAATCTCATAGTTTGACATACTTTTTAAGTGCCTAAATATCCATTTAATTGTTTCTCAACATTTTCTTCTAAGTTTTGAAATGCACTACTAATTTCATTAAAGTCATGATTGAAATTCAACCTAGTACAAGCTATTGCATATATTAAACATCTAATAACACTAACACGTGTTACCTTAGACATCATCCACCTTTGCATCTAAGGGTGAAGGTTATCTTTATTTACAAACTTATAACAATTCCTGAGAATTTGAGAATTTAATCAATCTAATAATAATTGGATGGATAATTTATTTTTACTTATACATAATTTTTGTGCATTGATAGTGGGAAAACTTCAAATGATTTGTCAATAGAGTGTCAATGTGTTTAGCCTTGCTTATTCCAAATTTGTCAAACACCTTCTTAATATAGATGGATAGAGATAACTATAGTTTTCTAGAGCTTTTATCCTTCAAATCTACACTCCTAGTATTTTATTGATAGCATCCAGATCCTTTATCTCGAATTTCTTTCTTGACGAGGTCTTTTGTTCTTGCAGATCATACATATTCTTTTGCAGCAATTAACATGTCATTCATATATAGTAGATAAAAATAAATAATCTATCATCATAAATTCTAACATATAAGTTGTAATCATACTCACATGTCCTACAGCTAATTCAAAGAATATAGAAACCAAACATTTTATACCATTACCATGGACACTACTTTAACTCATAAATTGACTTCTTTAATTTACACATTAAATACTCCTTTTTAGGTTAACTAAAACCTTCAAACTACTCTGTATAAATTTCTCCTCTAAATCACTATGAAGAAAATTTGTCTTCTTGTCCATTTTCTCCAACCACGTATCCAAACTTACTACTAACCCCAGTAAAATTATGATGGAAGTATGATGAACCACCAAAGAAAAGGTTTCATAATAATGATTCTCATTCCACTGTGCATATCCTTTTTTCTACTACTCTAATCTTGAACTTTTCTTATTCTTCTTTTTTTACTAGTATTGGTAATTATCCTATCCTGTAATGCCCTTGATAATTTGTTAATGAGGTAACATCTCATACTAATTGCTTTTGTAAAAAAAAAAATTGAGAGCCTCATATTTATCCTCAAATATCTTGCCCTTTTAATTATGAATTTCTTCATTCTCTCCGAAACTCCATTCTGGTATAGTGTTTTCTGAATTGTGTAGTGTCCCTAAATTCTATTCTCCTTAATTATATAATTTTCAAAAATTAGTTTGTGTACTCATTACCGATGTCTAGTATTAGGCATTTATTTTTCCTACCATTTTGGTTTTCCACGTCAATCTTCCATGCCTTAAACTGTGCAAAAACCTTATATTTACTCTTCAGGAAGTATACCCAAAATTTTCTTGAAAATTAATTAATACATGTCATAAAGTATAGTGATTTACTTATCGATAACTCTCTGGTAGGACTTCATACATTAGTATGCACATAGTCCCAGAACTTTTTTAATTTTGTGCTTGCCCATCTTGAATTTTTCTTTAGACTGCTTATCTAGTATACAAAACATGTAAAAATCTAACTTATAGTGTTTGACACCCTTTATTAGACTCCTTTTATGAAAACTTAATATTTCTTACTTGTCCGAGGCCCCGCAAGTACGGGTCACACAAGTAAATAGGGAAGTAAGAGTATCGATCCACAGGGAGTTACTGACCAATTACTAGGCTAAAATCACTCAATTATT
>JANKOE010009946.1:0-10523 GCA_026284465.1 Erythroxylum citrifolium | reverse complement strand
AAAAGATCGGAAAATAACCATTTCCACTTATAATTACCAATTACCAACGAATCTACAATCTGGGTAAGTTCAACATCCGTGACTCGATGTTCTAACAGAGACATCATAGCACCTACCGATGCCAATCAAGGCCGAGCACGGCGGTGACAAAGCGGACAGAGAGAGCCTCAAAGAGGAGACAAGCGAGCATGAATAACATGGAAGCAACAAATGGTATCACTGCGCGAAACTCTGAGGACCAGCTGTGGTATCGCAGTAAAGAGCATACCTCAAAGAAGAATTAACGCAAAAGGAGGATAGAAAGAGTTAAGAAGAACAGGCGCAAGATCGAAGAAGCGAAGCGGGAAGCAAAATCAAAAGAAGGAGCAGCATCGGCTTGGCTTAGAAAAGCCGAGAGATTTGATTTAATTAAAACGTCGACGTTTTAATTACGGCACAGCATTGGAACATCGTTCATGGAACAGCTGATCTAATGCGAGTTTCCTATGCGTCGTCGTTTTGGAGTCAAGACTTTTATTTGTTAGCTTGTTATGCGGTAGATGTTAGAATTATCTAGTGAGGGCTGACTCCTTTGATGAAAACCCTTTATTCTTTATTATATTTTTAATTTCTCATAAAGAAAACTACCCCACTCCCACACACATAACCGGTAAACCCAAGCCAGGCGCACTCAAAGAGGATTATTTAGTCAAATGGCAAACGGATTTGAAGTTTCATATCAAAAGGGCTGGGCTTCAGTCATGAACCTCAAAAAAAAAAAAAAGGAAAATAAAACTAAATTCAATTTAAATTTCTAAAAATTTCAATTAAATTGATGATCTTTTGTTTGTTAGAATTAAATATATATTTTTTAAATAATACTCAGCGTAAAATTTATAATCAAATTTAAGCTCAAAATGAACTTCGAATTAAATTTAAAATATAATTTAATTAAATAAAACTTTTTAAATATGTTCAAAATTAGAGTAAATATACTAAATACATAAATGTGTAATATTTAGGTTACGTTCAAAACATTTGGAAGTATAATCAACTATTATCCATGTTCAATCTTTATCTATCTCATTTTTTTAAGCTAAAAATAATGGATTCAACAATGCAAAATGTAAGAACTTCAAGTGTGTGAATGATCAACTCGAACTAAACTCAAAATATATAAATATATATATATATATAGTTTTAGGTTGGATTTAAAATAAATGTTTAGCATGAAAGCATAGAACTCAATTAACTTGGACCTTTTAGATATACCCGAATTTGAGTTAACTTAAACTTGAACTCGCTTATTCAAACCCAATCAAGCTTGAGGTCCACAAAGTTACAATAGGGGTAACTATGACCCATTGTTCAAACATTAGCGTAAGAATCACTAAGAAGCACTCGGTTACACTTTCGTTCCCAACTGCTGCATTTCATCTTTACTAGCGGGAGTTTGCACAAAAAGTTAATTCGGAACAACCCAAACGAAAAGTGAAATATTGAGCCCAAGATCAGCCCGACCCAATTGACTAAAGTGATTCGCTTTGCTTCAGGTAACATAAAGCAGGTGCAATGAAACACACAAGTCTTCAACATCAAATTCAAAGGCTATTATTAGCAACTCCTCTCTTCCATTATCTCAGCGTCAGCTTGATTAGATTCCATCCCGCCGTCGTTCATCGATTCACGACGAGGATCAGACGACATGCCTGCATAATCAAGCCTTGCATATTTAAGAGCCAGAAAATATTTAAATTGCGTTGGTTTTTGGGTAAGTGTAAACGACTCCATCTTACCACTAGGGGCAGCCACAGGTCCGCTTTCCAAGGAAACTGCATCACCTCGCGAGCTTGCAGATTGCACCTTTAAGTCCTTCACAACTACTTGGCTACCACCACTTCCCTTGTCTTTTTTGTCCAAGTTTTCCACTTCCTTTAAGCCCTAAAAATTAACAAATGAAACATGTAATTTTGATGGATTCAGTTGAATGAAATGAATTAGCAATTCAACAATGCAACGATATAAAGCATATCGCAGTGGCAAAAATAGAATCAAGAATAAAGATCATATCACAGTGAAAAACAAAGATCATATCACAGTGAGGAAAGAAATACAAATTGCAAACAAGAACCATGTTAAAAAATGTGCTCAACCACATGAATGTCAAAACTTTTCAAATATGAGCTCACTTTAGTTTGACAGCCCATCTCCAAGGAAATTGCACCACCTCGCGAGCTTGCATATTCCTCCTTTAGGTCCTTCACAACTAATTGGCTACCACCACTTCCCTGGTCCTTTTTCATCAAATTTTCCAATTCCTTTAAGCCCTAAAAATTAACAAATGAAAACATGTAATTTTGAACATGTCACTTGCATAACAAAATTGATAGACACAGTAATTAAATAACTTAACCGATTCAACTTGCATAATTTCGTTATAACTATATGAAGAATCAAAGTTGATAATTTGTTATGGAGATATGAAGAATGCGTTCATTTAAATGAGTTGGTCCATTGGCTACATGTATCTGGAAATTTACTATTATGACTTCTAACTCCTATTTTCATTTGATGTTGAAATTACTTAATTTTCGTTTTTTTAACTTTGGAATGAATTCAAAGAGTTAGGGAATGTAGTAACATGTAATTTGTAACCAAGTTTGATGGATTCAATTGAATAAAATGAATTAGCAATTCAACAATGCAATGATATAATGCATATCGCAGAGGCAAAAATAGAGTCAAGAATAAAGAAATCCACCATTAACTTATCTAGTTAACTAGCCAAAACTGAAGTGATCTGGAAAAGCTACCTCTTCTCCTCTCCAAAATGAAAATCAAAGATCATATCACAATGCAAGACACATGAATGTCAAAACTTATCAAATATGAGCTTACTTTAGTCAGAACTTGACCTGCGATCTCCAAGGAAATTGCACCACCATCGCTTGCAGATTCCCCCTTTAAGTCCTGCACAACTAATTGCTTAGCACCACCTCCATTGTCCTCTCAAATTACATGTTAAATATAAATATTCATAACTTCATATTAACTTTACTGACCGGCTTCTTTGCATATTCAAAACTTCCAGTAATCCATAACATACAGAGAGCCACGAGCACTGGCTCAACATGTATAGTTATAGGCAGCAATGTAACTTGAACTTGAGCCTGAATCCAAAAATTGAACAAACTGGTAATCAAAACCTAAAAAAAAAAGAATTCAAGAAACAAATTTCATACTTTGCTTTTATTGACGGTGCTCCAACGAGCCAAAAGCTCTGCAACCGGACGGGTTAGTGCCGCAGCAAACGGAAGCCTAAGAGGAAAAAGCCCTCTATTAATGAGGAGAGCAAGAGCAAGTGAGCCACCCTTCGACGCCGCAAGCTCCGCCGTCCGATTCTTCTTATCCCCAAAGGACGCAGTATTGTCACTTTCGTGGTCTTTAATCGGGTTGTTGAAATTTGGTCTGTCAGACCTGGGAAGGTGTAACTTTTCGAATACTGATTGGACGTCGACATGTTTCTCGATGGCGATACAAATGCCGGCGGTCGTCAGGAAGGAAACTAAAAAATTGCTGACCAAAGCTGCTTTTCCTAGCCTCCAACCTGTTGCGAGGATCGAATCTGATGAATCGCTGACCGAAGGTGCTTTTGCGAGCCTCGAAGCTGATGAATAGCTGACCGAAGGTGTTGTTGCGAAATAAGGCGGTTTTGCGAGCCCCCTTAAGGGCTTGATTAAGAATTTTCGTGCTATGCTAGTCCCCGCCATCTCAGATCTGAATCCAAATGAAACAAACGATTCAACAAAAAAAGGTCAGAAGAGAAAAACCAGTCAAAATCTCACCATTTAACAATTTTTTTTCAAGAAAAAGAGTATAAATGATAATTCTGACGAGGGAAAATTGCGATTAAACATAGAAGAAAAGATCACAAAAAAATAAAAACTAAAAATTATAACAAAAAAATAGAATTTATTATACAAAGTTCAAAACCTAAAATTTAGACATGAAGCAAATGAATCATTGGAGAGGAAGATCGCCTTCTTAATCGCCTTAATGATATCTGAACCCTAAACAAAAAATACTCATGCATTCACAACACAGATTCTTACCTTTGATTTGCTGAAAATGAAGACGCCGAGTGACTTCAACCCTAAAAGATTGCTTTTTTATAGTTCTTTTGCAATCAACCCTAAACGATTGCTTTTCATAGTTTTTTGCAAACAGTGCTGGACCTCATTTTTATTACCAATCAAATTTTTTTAATTTAAAACAAAAACTTGACCTGACCCTCATTGGAAGACCATAAAGTGCTATAAATCCAGCAGCATCAAATGTCTTCCCTATATAGACTGTAGGGACTGCTTCTTCCTGTTACAGACAAAGAAAAGTTGTATAATTTCAGGGTTACTGAACCAATTGTTGCTGTTTTCTTCTCCATGAATGCATCCATAGATTCACGAAGAGGATCAAACAACCTACCTGCATGAGAAAGCTCTGCATATTTAAGGTCCAGAGAACCTTTGTCCTGCATTGTTTATCAGTCCAGTGTCAGCTACTCCGGCTCGCGAACAGCCGCAAACAGGATGGTCCCTCCAGGAGTTTCATACATGTCGCGGCTTTTCATACCAAGAAGTTGGCTTCAACCATATCAATTTGTGCATTTCACCAATCTCATTGAGTTCAGAGAGTAGGGATGCAGAGGAGAGCTTCTTCCCATCCATTGAGATTGGAAGCCCCGAAACTATGCCTATCTGGACATATTTGGAACTTTCTTATATATGTCTAAAGTTCAGTTTAAACCGTGACTCTAGGGTTAATAATGGCTTAATCGGATCCGATTTTGATACGACTCTGCTAGGATTTGTTTCTTTTCATTTATTTATTTATTTTTGTTTTTCTTTTTAAATTTAATAAAAAACTATTTTTTTGAATTTTTATTTCGATTTTTAATTTTAGCTTTTTACGGTTTTATGAAAGCAACAAAAAATTTATTATCAATTAAATATATATTATTTAATATTATATTTAATTTCTTAAATTATAAATATTTTAATTTAGTTTAATAATTTTTTAATTTTGTAAGTAAATTAAATTATTACTTATTAATAAATATAATTAATTTTAAATATCTTAAAATATATATTTCAAATAAAATTTGAGTTAATAACTAATTTATGTTTAAAATAAATTTTAATTTTTAAATTATTTATTCTAATAAAATAAAATAATTTTATTGATAATTTATTAACAAATATTATATAAGAGATTAAAATATATTACATTAATTAAAAATAATTTATCTTTAAATTTTATATAGGCCCTGTTTGGCAATCAGCTGATAGCTGATTATATCAGCTGATTTGACCAGCGGATTGCATTAGCTGTTTGTTAGAGATGTTTGGTAAAATTAGCTGTTTAGTATTAGCTGTTTAAGTGTAAAATGACTTATGAGGCCATGACTTAAAAAAATATAAATATTATATATCTTAATATTTCGTTTACCATTTTTATAGGAATTTAAATTTTAGATATTTAATTCTACAAAAATTAATGTTATAACTTTAATATAAATTTACTTATCTGTAGAAATAAAAATAATTAATTTATATGTCTAAATTAAGACTAAATTAAAACTACACTAAGAATGTGAAGAAATAATGTTTAAAGTTTACACCCGGGTGTGTATATAAAGACAAATTAAAACTTATAAAATGAAAAAGTAAAAATATTAACATTTTTTATTTGTAATTAATTACAATCATTTTATTTGGCAAAAGCATTCAGCAGTCCCACAACTGTTGTTTCAAAACAGCAAACGATTCAGTATTCTCACTACATTGGTACACTAATCTTTATATGGCAAAAAATTCAGTATTCAGACTAGTCTTTCTTTAACCTGTACTCGTTGCCAAAGTTTGAATTGAACACAGTTGAATCATGAAATTTGTCCTTTATATTATTGAACCAAAAAAAACAAAAGATTATTTCGTTTCAATTCCAATCATAAATAACATAAACTTGTGATCTGAACAAATCAATTGAACCATCTACAGGCATGCAGCATTAGTACCTATATAATGATTCATTATCTCTAATGATTCGATTTGAAGATATGTCCATGTCTTGGTTCATATATTTCCTACATCTACCGTTCAAACTTTCCTATTCGTTCTGTCCAGTGTTGAAGACCTATGCTTACCACCTTTCTTGTGAATTGGAGATTGGCACCTCTTAGCTTGCTTTCCCCACTCTTTTTGCTGTGCTTGCTTGCCTTGAACTGGCTTCTTCAACATCTATTGAAGTCTGGGATCATCCGAGAATCCATTTGATATCATCTCGCTGTAATATTCTCTAACTTTGCTAAGCATTCCACACTTTGCTAACCCTTCCACCAACACTATATAGTGTTTCAAATCAGGTACCACTCCATACTGCTTCATTTCCATCCAGATCTTCAAAGCATTCTCGGCAATTTCCAATTTGAAGAACTTGGTAAGGACCAATATAAAGCTATCGTGAGTAGGACCTAAACCAGCTATTTTCATTTGGTTGAGGACTTCCATAGTTAACAAGCTTGAACAAACAATACCATTTCTTATAAATCACATTATCTATGGACATTTGCAAATTTCTTCCTTTACCTGCTAAAGATTGAGTACAAGAAGAGTGGTAAAGATTGAGTAGCAACTAAAAACATGGAAAATCAAAAGACTGCAGCAAAGAGAATGATCAAATATAACCACAAAAGTGAAAGAGCTAGTTAAACAAAGAGATTCAAATATAAACACAAGTAGATAGAACAAAATCATTAGAAAGAATGCAAAACAAAAGGCTAACACATGCCTCAGTAGAAGCTGACCTAGAATGCAATGAAAATACAGGAAACAAGTCTAAAAAATTTATGATCCAAAACAGATCTTACTGCACAAGTTGGTTATTCAGAAGATATTAATGGCATATCTTTATGTAAAATGAGGAATCAACCAGCAAATCACAAAAATCAGAACAATATATCAATGCAAGAAAGATTTACTAGAATAGATCAACAACAACAAATGACTATATAATTCCAGAAAATAATAATATTGGCAAAATCAAACAGTAGTATCCTGGTAGTTGAAATGCAAAGGCGTTCTTGTTTTGCCAATCAGCAACAATAAACCTAAAAAATCACTAATTAAGATCTAAACACATCAAGGAACACAACCAAATAGCAAGTTCTATCAGTCCAAGTCCGCAAATAAACAAAATACGACTTGATTAACATCAAACCCTTTACTTTGCATTTCATTCAACAATATTTCAGCAGCTTCCACTTTCCCAGCCTTGCAAACACCATCAATCAAAGCTCCATATGTATGAACATTAGCGGCAATCCCTTTTTCAGCCATTTCATCAAATAACATAAACGCCATTCTCAAGTTTCCAGCCTTGCAATTCCAGCAAATAATTGAAGTATAAACTAGTCAGAGTCACTTACCAAAAACCATTAACAAAACGAACCCACCACTTGATCCTTCAAAGGCACCACAATGCTCTCTTTGATACGGAACTAACAGTGCTTGTTGCCTAAACCTTACAACCTGCGTAAAACCCACATGAGTGTATCACTAAAAGAATAAAATGAAACGATTCTGGTGGGCTTATGGCTCTCCAAACCTCTCGACGCTCCTCTCTTCGTCTCCTAGCTTTGACCCGCCTTTAACAGATGAAAAATCCTCTCCGAAATCTCACCGTTGCATGCTTGCTTGTTGTTTTCTCCTCCCGCAGTTGCCTTTTTATAGCGTCAAAAAATGTTTCCAAACTCCACAGGTAACTGGGTCATACGATAGGCTTCCATCATATCTCTTCTATTTTGAATGAATTTGGTGTAGAAAGCGTCGGGTATGTAGAGAGAAAACGCGAGACCCTTGTGGAGAAAACCAGAGAGACGTCTGAGAGGTTACGGGCAAACTTGACATTTTAGGTTGGGGTAATCAGCTGATTACCCCAAACGCTGGTATACACCAGCTTGTTGATTTTGGCTGATTGGGTTGATGGGTTGGCTGATTCAACCCAATCAGTCAATTAACTAAACACATTATCAGCTGTTTGACTTAGTCAAATAGCTGATTTTGGCTGATCAGCTAATTATTTAGTTGATCAGCTGTTATCCAAACACCCCCATAATATGTAATTATCGTTAGTAATTAAAAAATAATTATCATAACATTAACAGCTATTTTACGCTTGGACATAGGCGAGACCAATTCGTAAGTTTAATTAAAATAGTAGAAAGATCCAAACTCTCATTTAAAACGACACAGTTTAAATTTATTTTTCTGATAAATTAAATTAAAATAACACTATTTAAAGATATTTAAACAAACTCAAGCCACCTATTTTTAGTTTAGTTCGACTCGATATCTATTGTCATTTACTTGTAATATAAATTATGATCAAAAGTAATGTTTTAAAAATTATATCGAACATCGAACCAGGTAAATAAAATATTTAAAATTTAAAGGTTCAACTGATATTAAACTGTTATAAAATTAATAAATAATAAATAAGAAGTAAAAATTATAAAAATAAGTAAAAATAAAATATAAAATAAAATAATTTATTAAAATAAAAACTACACAATTAATGCTTATTAATATATAAAAATCTAATAATCTAAACTAAAATTAAATCTAACATAAATTTTTTTTAAATAATAATAATAATAATAATATAAAATTAGTTTGATTTGTATTTGTTTTGATTAAGTAATTATATACCATGATGCTCAAGATTTTTTTTTTTTGGGTAAAAGAACGGGGTTAACACCCAGAATTACAATGTAGCGATGCGGGGTAACGAAACCCCCACAGAATCGGCCCACAGAAGCGAGGCTAGACCCTCAACAACCTCCGCAAACCAGTGGACTCCGACAGATAGCCGGTGACTAAAAACAGCTAACCAATCCGCACAACGATTGCCTTCCCGAAATACATGTCGAACTCGAACTAACCACTGTCGAGATAATAATTCCCTGATAGCCACCACTAGCGCAGGCGCCACCGGATGTTGGGCACCAGTGATACTGGCCACAACCAAGGCAGAGTCAATAGACAGCTCCACCTGTGAGTACCCATGAAACCATGCAAGCATCAAATTTTGATTTAGGTAGTGATCTAGTGAGTAGTGATGGCAGATGGACAAATTTTGATAATCCAAAGTCTAAACGGACTAAACTCAATACGAAGCTGAGTTGATTTAGGTAGGTGGTTTGGGTGAGCCCGCCCCAAATTAGTTTTGTCCCCTCTAGTGCGCAAGGTGATCCCTGTTCTACCATCTTGTGGTTGGAGTGGCAAGGACTTGAACCCAGGGCCTCAGGGTTTTGTTGAGTGCAAGACCCACGCCTCTCACCACTTGAGCCGGTGTGGAGGCCGAGCGATCCGAGATTCTGCTCTCGGCATCGCCTGATTCCAAGATCTCGTTTGGAACCTGGCCGATCGTGGTTGAAGCTGAGCGATCCGAGATTCTGCTCTCGGCATCGCCTGGTTCCAAGATCTCGTTTGGAACCTCACCGATGGTGGTCGAGGCCGAGCGATCCGAGATTCTGCTCTCGGCATCGCCTGGTTCCAAGATCTCGTTTGAAACCTGGCCGATCGTGGTCGAGGCCTAGCGATTCGAGATTTTGCTCTCGGCATCGCCTGGTTCCAAGATCTCGTTTGGAACCTGGCCGAGCAGTGTTGATGGCAATCAGTCTGTCTTTTCGTTCTTGCGCATTTTAGGGGGACTCTTTTTGCCGAGAAACTTGAAAACCCTTTATTAATGATGATAAGGACGCGGGCCATTAAAAAACCTGACTGGCAAAGCCAGGAAAAAGATACCCATTACAAATGCGTAAGCAGCAATAAAGTACAAGATAAAGAAATAAATAAAGCAAAGCTTATCTATTGATAAAACACCTTCAAGTTTTGGGAATTCCAGGGCCTTGGTAGAATCTTGCCATCAATGCCGCATAAGATGTAGGAGCCGTGTCCGACTTGTTTAACCACTTGATAGGATCCTTCCCACATCTGTCTGAGCTTTCCAAGGTGCTTCCCAACCGCTTCGGCCTTTCTTAGAACATAGCCACCAATCTTTATGTCGCTCGGCATTACTCTTTTGTTGTAAAACCTTGTTGCTTTTTGTCTGATGGCTTCTGATCGAGCGGCTGCCCTCTCTCTATCTTCGCTGAGAAGCACTAGTTCTGCTTTAAGGGCTTCATTATTCCTCTCTTCTTCGTAACCCGATACTCTTTGGTTATGTAATACCACCTCCACTGGTACTAAGGCCTCTGCCCCGAAAGTTATTCGAAATGGCGTTTCTCCTGTGGCTCCATTTGGGGTAGTTCTATAAGCCCATAGTACTTCATCTAATTCGTCTACCCAAGTCTTGCGTACGTCTAAGTGCTTCTTGAGAGCGTTCATTATCTTCTTGTTAGTATTCTCCGCAAGGCCGTTGCTTTGAGGATGAGCTACTGAAGTTAATTGGAGCCTTATCTTTAATCGATCGCAAAAATCTTTGAA
>JANKOE010009859.1:0-10530 GCA_026284465.1 Erythroxylum citrifolium | reverse complement strand
TTCTTTTTAATTCTTGCTATTTAACTTCATTTCAATCAACTCATCCACTTTCTTCTCATAATCCATATAAGTTCACTTAAATATCAAAGTCCTCAAAAATTAAACAATTCTTTCCTCATAATTTTTTCTTAATTTCATCAAATTTCTCTAAATTTATAATTTTCTCACCAATTTCTTTCTCATTTAAATTTATTTTAATATTTCTAATTTTCATCAAAAGTTTGGGGTCTAACATTGACAGTATAATGGTTTGTTGCCTAATATAAACACAAAAAATGTCAGAAAAAAGAACTCGTGTAAGATTTTAACAACTGTAGAGAATAATAGAGAATGTAACACACTGTTTGTTGGCAAGAATAAATTTTTGGAAAATTGAAAGTTTGCCATCTTTGCTGATTTCTTTCTGATCCAAGACTTCAATAAACACATCCAAAATATCTATCACATGTTAAAGATACATTTAACTAGATATAATAGGGAAAAAAAGTCAAAGTTCTAGAAAGAAACAGATGAAGGATCAAATCGATTGATTTTTCCTTATCATTCATATAGTTGATAAGATCCTTAAAAGATGTATAGTTGAATTTCATCATAATGATGTTGTCATCATCTGTTACAAGTTCAACAATAGTGTGACTTGTAATAAGCCATTGAATTTTTAAGTCTTTAGTTTAGTACTGAGGCGGAATTGGCTTCATAATGGCGTTACAAATGATATAGTTCTTATACGGCTACAAAATATGGCTCATTCGTTGGATATCATTGTTAAAGATAATAGCTTCAACTTTTGATCTTGTTAACAATAAGCATCCAGTTAATAATATAGTTAATGAAAAACGGAATATTTTCAATGAAGAAAGTAAAGTTGTTATACCTCAGAATCAAAAGAGATAAAATTTTGTCTCTTCGATGGCATGCCAGATGATGTGACAATATGTTGTTTTTCTTGGATAGTAATTTCACATGACCACCATTGAGCACTAGGTAAAATATCCTTGATCAATAAACGCTTTTCCATCTTTAAAAAAAATTATTTAATAAAATAATCAGAAAAATTATTTTTTGTTTATATATGAAATGAAGTTAAATAAACTTGAACAAAACAATTCATATACCTTTTGATAGTTTTATACTTTATAATTTAACTAATCAGAAAATTTCATGGAACACAATATTTCTTATTTTTTGATCAAATTTTGAAGATTTAAAAGTTCCTGGAATAATCAGAACTTTAACTGATTCAGGAGTTAGAGCCCTTGATAAAGCCACATATAGTTGTCCATGTGAGAATACGGGCTGACGGAGATAAATTCCTACATAATCAAGTGTTTAACCCTGGGATTTATTTATGTTCATTGCAAAGCGTAAACGAACAGGGAATTGTGCCCTGACAAAAGGTATTCCATTTTTTTTCATTTTCTGAAGATTGCAAAGGAATCTTAGGTATAAAAACTAGTTTTCCTTTGTAAGGTCCATAGTCAATTTCTGCAAAAATTGCATGGTCTTTTAATTGTCTACATATCAACCTTGTGCTATTGCATAGTCCCTCAATTGGATTCAAATTTCTTAGGAGCATAATTGGAGAGCTTTCTTTGAGCAACAGTTTGTGTGGAGGTAGAACTTTGGGATTTAAAGAATTTAGAAAATCTGCATAATCTGCTTGATGTCTTCGTTCAACCGCTTTGTCAAAACTTATGTACGAATGCAGATTTCCTGATAATTTGTTGATCATCATGTCATTATTTTCATCAACACAGCCATTTGTTGGACATAACACACATCTATTTATCATCTGATATAGGTCAGATGAATACAAACTTAAGATAGGGAAGACGTTTCGAAGTAACCTAGTGAAGGCAATGGTGCATCAAAACATATATGTTTAATTATTGTTAAAAAAATAAAATTGATAGTGAAAATAAATTATCAAAAATTTAAGTTGTTAAGAGATTCATTATTGTTATGGTAAGGAATACCCAGCTATTTTGGTAAGGAAATTTGATCTTGCTTGTCAACTGGCTCTGTACCTTCTCCTACTCATAATAAAAATTAAAAAAAAAGCTGGATTTGATATAGCTCTCATATTTATTGTCAAAGAAAATTTGCGCATGTGTGGCCAAAGATGCGAATTTAGAAGACTTGAATCAATTAGTTGTTGTTTTGTGGCTTGGTCTATAACTAGTAGGGTTGGATGAAAATCACTGCCAAATACAACAATCTTTCCTCCGAAAGGCTGATTGGAGTCCATGATGTCTTGAAGTAAGTTATTAAATGCTTCAATGGCTTCTTGTTTTGCCATGGAAACCTTGTCCCATAAGATAAGACTATATTCAAATATCAGTTTTGCAATGCTGCTCTGCTTAATTGACAAACTTTCTTTTTCGACAACTCAAGTGAAATTTTAAATCTTGAGTGAGTTGTCCTGCCACCAGGAAGGACTGATGCTACAACACCTAACATAGGAACAACAATTGCAACATGACTTTATGATCATAAAGTTGCAAGAAGAGCTCGATACAAGAAAATCTTCCCAATTCCACTAGGACCACCAATAAAAAACTTTCACTACTCGAAGTAAAAAAATGCAAAATCAAATCAAATATGTATTTTTGCTTGTTATTCAACTTTGAATGTAATAATAACTCTTTTGGATCAACTTGTATATTCTTCTTACTTTTTATTTCTTTACTAAGATGATCATAGGTAACTTCAAAGTGATAATCAGTAAAATGATAATCACTTAAGCTTTTCCCCATTTGTTCTAGAGATTTATTAATATGCACTATAGGAAGAAGCATGTTGGTAATCAGAATAAAGATCGTCTTTGACTGTTTTCCAAAGCTACTAAAGGTTTGTCAGTGAACAACAAAACATGAGTATAGTAAATAAAAATCTAAGCGAAACTGGCATTTGAAATAAAATAGCTTCCTCTAGAGTTTGTTGTATATAAAAATCAAATGCTAGCAGTCCTAACTTCAGTGCAGCCTCCCTAAAACAGCTTGTTTTTTCACCATCAATAGTTAACAAGTGATCAAATGATATTGTTCCTTTAACATGGGTAAGTAATAACCTCAAGTAATACCATTCTCCTTCTTTAGGGTCAATAGCAACCAATCTTCCTATCACTTTCTTTCGACTTCTTTCTGACTATGTTTTTGTCTTTTGATTCCAAACAAAATGTTTTAGAAAATCTTTATACAAACATTCCATCTTTTTTGCCTTTTTATTCGTCAAATTCATCTTGAAAAATTCAGTCAGCATTCTTTTGGCAATTTTTCTCAACAAATAAAGCAAATCTGCATTTTTGTCAAAGGAAATAAGTTGTTGATTTGGAAGATGAACCTCGATTATATAAACTGATGGATTAATCTCTGCAAGACCAAATTCATATATACGCCAGAAAGCTTCAGGAGATGAAATCCAATGACCTTCTTGAAAATTACTGATTTCATCAATATAAGTTGTGGTCTCTTGATCGACAATGTTAAAATTGACAAGATCATCACCCTTAAAGACATATTTATATAAGTACTTAACAAGTTTAAGAGTGGAACATATTTCAACATTTATGTGACAATCAATGAGCAACAAAAGGTAAGGATTATGAGGAACCACCCACCTATTGTCAACCTCATGTCTACAAATCTTGACTTTTCAACCATCATTTCTTCGTCTATAACATGGATAACTATTTTCACCACGAATAGTAAAAGGAGAAAAAGTTTTAGGATAATGGTTATTGCACACACCATTTCTCATACAAGGGTAATCTTTATTCATAAGACCACAAGGACCATGAATCATATGCTTAATGACAAGAGAATATAACCACGGATTTGGATCAGGATTTGGTATTTCAGCGGATATGAACTGGTCATAAGAATCTGGATTTAGCAATTTAGAATGCAGCTTAAGTATCAATAATAAATAAGCATGAGGGAATCTACGCTTCTGAAACTCAATAACATAAACACGTGCGGCAACGTCTCCAAAGATTTGTTTTTTATTTGCTCATTTTTAAGAATTTCAAATTTAGCTCTAAAAACTCTAGCAAATAAATCCACCATATCTTGTGGCTTTTTATGAAACTTAAGGTTATCTTGAATCTCTTTCCATATAGGGTTGCAAGTCATGGGGAGGAAAATATCTGGTTTACCATACTTTTGTACTAGAGCCATTGCATCAAGATAACGTCATTTCATATCCCTTGGAACACCGATAAATGAAGCTGGGAGCATAACTCGATGACTAACTCTATAACCTTCTATTTGACTAATAGTAATACTGTCCAAAATACCCTGTAGTATCTCTGTCCTTATCTCATTTTGTCTTTCTCTATGGAAATCAAGTCTAGATGTTTCAATCTTTATCAGCTCCCACAACAAATTGTTGAAGCAACCTTAACCTATAGAGCAGCATAGATTCATCATGTTCTCTTATTTGGAGTCGATAACGATAATATTCTCTAGCAGAAAAAGTACCATCTTCATAGTATTCTTGATTAGCAACTAATAGTAAAACAAATAAATTTGATAAATAAAATGGTAATATTAGACTATATTTTAAAAAGGAAAAAGGAAAAGATAAACTTGCCTATATTTTCCATAGTGAACAATTCAGATGGATCAGTAAAAGAGCTTAAATTAACATCACATCCTTCATCTGAAACATTGTTTATGTTTCTCTTTGAAATCAACTGCTTAATTCCACGATGCCATCCAAGTTCACCACGAGGAAATAAAAGAGGATATTGTAGGGCATCATAATATGCATAGTAAGATTGGATTCTATAACTTGTGCCTAAGTGAGTATAGAGTTAAATGTGAGGACATTATCAATTTTTTCATCATTGATCTTAGTCCATATAGCAGCCACTTATGATGCAATAAGAAGATTATAAATACGCTGATCAAGGATAGGATAACACCTCAAAACTATTGTATGATTGTCAAGCATTGGAATGTCACAAAGACTTCTAAAGAACTTGGCATAAGGATTATCTTGTAGAATTGTCATAATTAGTTTTAATGTATCCTCACAAAGTTTATCACAACTCTTAGTCCTCCTTTTCAGTTCCTCACTAGTATCAAAGAAATAGAGCTAGATACCATATACCTTATTAGTTGTTGAAACTAAACTGTTAAGGAAAATGATAAACTTGACCTTGAACACGAAATGTATAAATGCCTTTCTTTTTTTTTGTTAGTTCTCGATCATAGCTAGCTCCATATGAAGTAAAAGCCACATTATTATTATATGTATGAATGTTCTTCCTGAAATTTTAAGATTCTTCATCATTACCAATAAATAATCATTTCAGAGCATATGTCATTTGATGAGCAACAATGCAAATCTCTCTTAATGAACAACAAAATGACGGGGGTTTTAAATAAAATATCTTCGTATGACAATGTTCACAGTTTGGAACAAGACAAAAATGTACAGGCTCAACAGATAAATTCTGCAGGGATGCTAACTTTGACGAAGAACGATGACAATTTATCCCTTGAAAGATTTATAGAAAGGTTGATCACTTTGTGCAGTAATAATAAAAAAGTGGAAAGAATGCAGGTGAAAAGATTTATACCTTGATTCTCAACATGTATCATTGAGCTAGGTTAAACTGAAGAGGAAGATACAATTGGACAATGTAAATTATGACATGTGATATTAGATGCTTCAGTTGTTGATTTTGTATGAAGAATTTCTTCTACTTAGAGAGAGGAATGAGTTGCATCGACATGATCTATGTTAAAATCAATAGACTGATTTTGTGCTAGTTGAGTACTAGATTGATGAATAAAAAGTTAGCCGTCAGAAGGTACGCTATCAATGGTAGAATTGAAAGGTCAATCACCAACTCTTTGACAAAAAGAAGGTAAAGTAACGTTTCTCTTTTTGCAGCACGAGCTTCTCTACATCGTCTTAAGAATTCATTTTTTGGCATTTCAGCACACTTTTTACGTCTCTTGGCATTTCTATCCATCTCTAAAAACAGAAAAGAGTCGAACGAAGATAAAAACAACTAACAATAATTAATAAAAAAATTTATTAATCATTTATTAGACAACATCTGCCTTATTTTAATTAATATTAAAATATCCGTATTAGTAACATTTATGCTTCTTCAACTAAAGATATATATAAATAAATATATTTTTAATATTATTGAATCAAGGTCTGTTAAATTAATAAATGTTGACTAAAATTTGAAAATGTGGAAATATAACATGATAAAAAATGAAGCAATAATATCAACTGTATTACTGAATATAACACCATACATTTAACAAAGAAGGTAGAATTTTGAAAAGGTCAGCATAATAATATTGGTGGAATATACTGTGAGATAAATAAAGGATTAGAAGAAATAAAAAGGTTATTTTATGCCAATGTGATGTAATTGAGTATATTAAAAAGGTAAAATTATATATTTAAACTATTACTTTAATTTAACAATTGATATGAGTAAATAAAGGAAGAAGGTAATGATTATATTATTGAAAAGCTGAAAAATGGGTTGGTTAAAATAGAATTTTATATAATAAAATATTTGGGAAAATAAAATATACCTGAACAACGTAAGGACGAATAAGAAGAATACCTAAAAAATGACATATTTAAAAGGTTAAATGTGGTGACTAAAAAATTTGTGTAATGACGATTGTGTAAGTCAGAACTGTGCAACTATAGAAATTTAAAAATTTTAAATTTATCATGTATTTTAAACAACATAATAACAATAAAGACTAACAGGATAAAATGCGGCACGTGTAATT
The DNA here is from genome assembly GCA_026284465.1 of Erythroxylum citrifolium. Taxonomy (NCBI): domain Eukaryota; kingdom Viridiplantae; phylum Streptophyta; class Magnoliopsida; order Malpighiales; family Erythroxylaceae; genus Erythroxylum; species Erythroxylum citrifolium. Next base: position 3,751 of record JANKOE010009859.1, on the reverse strand, counting down.
ACTGTTATCAACTCTGTTAAGAAGTCCATGTAATTTTTGGGATTTTCGTGCAACAGTTGATGAACAAGATAGAAAACTACTTCATTATATATTTTACCTAACATAATAACAATGAATGAAAGATTAACAGGATATAATGTGACACATTTTTTTCTATTGTCAACTCTATTTCTATTGTCAGTTATATTAAGAAGTTCATGAAAGTCACGATTGTGGGCTATTAAGTCACAACCGTGGATAGAAAACAACTCTATTATATATTTTACACTAACATAATAACAAAGAGTGAAGAATTAGCATAACATAATGTGATATATGTAATTCCTCTTCTCAACTCTATTAAGCGCATATAATCATTAAATTGATAAAAAAAATTAATAACCCGAAAAACATATCATGAAGGGAAACGAAGAACTTATAGATGGTGGATAAAGAAAGGGCCAACTTTTTTTTAAGTGAAATGGAGAAGATGTGATGCGTTTAATATATGGATTTTTTTTATAGTTTTGTGCTAGAGGAACGTGTTTATAAATGTACTGAGAAGGAAGCATTTGTATGGTTAGAGAAGAATGGATACGAGTCACAACCATGCATGGATAGAAATTTAAACAGTTTATTATATATTTTACATAACATAATAACAATAAAGATTGACAGGATAAAGTGCGACACATGTAATTACTATTCTCAACTTTGTTAAAAAGTCCATGTAAGTGACGATTGGGATTTTGGTGCAACAGTTGATGAAAAAGATAGAAAACAATTCCATTATATATTTTACATAACATGATAATAAGGAATGAAGGATTAACAGGATATAATGCGACTCATGTACTATCTGTTATCAACTCTATTAAGAACTGGATGGAAGTAAAATGATATGGTAGATGATGAACATGAATGTCACGGGTCACACCCGTGAGACCTTCTCACGGGGTGACTTAACATGTCATGCCTGTGAGGCATTTTTATGGCTTTTTTTTATAATCTCCTTTCAATATTTCGTCGTAAATGAATTGTTACATCAAATAACATCTGTAAACAACAATATATATGGAAAACAACTTTATTATATATTTTACACAAGATAATAACAAAGAATGAAAAATTAACAGAATGTAATGTGATACATGTAATTCCTCTTTGTATTAAGAGCATATAATCACTAAATTGGTACAAAAATTTAATAAAACGAACAACATATGATGAAGGGTGATGAAGAACTTACAGATGGTGGATAAACAAAGGGCCAACTCTTGATTACGGAAATAGAGAAGATGTGATGCCTTGAATATATGGCTTTTATAGTTTCGAGCTGGAGGAACATGTTCATAAATATAAATATACTAAGAAGGAAACATTTGCATGGTTAGAGAAGAAAGGATACGGATGTGGTTTGGTTGACAAATGTTAGAATACAAATAATGATCTTGATTCTTGTCCCATCCTTTAATTAAACCTAATCTCTAGTTGACAGCTACAAGATTATTTATAAAGTTATGAAAAATGCTGCGGGACTAAATTGATAGTGGAAAGTTAGATTGTAAACTAAAAAAATTATTTCTCAACTACCAATTAAATATTAACCATTACTAAATTTCTTACTTGTTTCAATGTATATTGTTTTCTTTTTTGTCCATCAAAGTGTCACGTATAATAAATAATGAGTTAAAATGCGCAAGGCTCTAAAACGACGTTGTATCATAACAATTAATTTTGCAATTGATTTTAAATTTAACATCAATCAAATATGGTGTACCGTAATTAATTTTGCAATTGACTCGATCCAAATCTAGTTGTTTGCAGATAATACCTGTATTCATTTATGTATCTCATTTTCTAACGTCTACTATTTCTCTGTTTCCATAAACAAGTGACGTATAATGAAAATGTATAATAAAGTTTTAGTTAGTGATGATTAGGTTTATTAATTAGAACCTATTACTATTAATCTTTGGAGGGAAGCAGATATAGCTAGATACAAAATCTAATATAAGGTTAAAAAAATGTTTGGCACCATCTTATTTTTTCTTTAATTGACAGCAACCAATCTAACTGTATTATTAAATAAAGTTTAAAGTGACATGATTCAAAGTTGGAGTATTGCCAATTTGAAACACGTAAAGTGGAGAGATGATCAAACTTTTGATAACTGAAGCTGTTAGTCATTTCATTTTAAATTAACTTTAGGTGACTTAATTCACAACCGTCAGTAAATATAAATGGACTTGTGTTTTAATGACAATGGTGTACAGATGATAGAAGGTAATAAGAATTTCCCTTAAAATTAAAATAAGTTACGGCTGTGACCGTAACTTAAATGCCTTATCACGGTTGTGACTTGGGTAAGTTAGCTTATCACAGTTGTGACTTAAGAAATCACAACCGTGAGTTAACTCACTTCACTAATTTTTTGCATTATAGTATAATAAATCATAAATTATACATTATAAATAATTAATAATTATATATTAAAAAAGAACAACAAATTTTTAATATATATTAAAGGATCCAAATAATTTGTTTACATGACTAGTAATTTATATTAAAGGACCCAAATAATTTGTTTACATGACTAAGTCTCTACAATATGCTTATAATAAATCATAATTATACATTAGAAATAAATAAAAATTAAATACTAATATCAAGAACTATGTCACAATGGTGAATGGTGAGGTAGATAAGTAATTCTTTACAAATATACTTACGATAAATCATAAATTATAGATAATTAAAAATTATATACCAATTTCAAGAACTATGAATTTTTAATATGTATTAAAGGGTCAAAATAAATGTTAATCAGTTTCATAATAATTTTTAAAATAATAATTTTTTAAACACGTATAACACAACGTCGACGTGTTCTAACATGTTAAGTTGTCTAAGTAAAGTATTTATTTTCTAATAAGACTTATAATAAATCTTAAATTATACATATTAAAAAATTACGTTATAATTAGATATTAATTTGGAAATATATGAATTTTTAATATAAAATAAAGGATCATAATTGTGTTTGGAGTTAAACATATATTAATTTTTTTCATTAAATTTTTTTTCTTCTAACCAAGCTAAGCATCACACGCTATTGGCGTTCTTTATAATTTTTAAAATAATAATTATTTATATAATGCAAAACTTAAAATTTGTTGCTTTGTTAATGTAAAAACAAGCAAATAATAATTACATTGTCTTCTAGTACACAAAAGGATTTCATCATATATGATAAGAACAAGATTTTGAACTGAGGTCAATTTAACTCTTAGTTTAAAACTGATATGATACTAACATATGACATCATTTGAGATGAGGTGGTATGATAGACACAAGACCACCAAGTGGCAGTCACATATTTGACCTGTAAATGATCTCATCATAAGGGCTTCTGTAGAATTTTAGGAACGATAAGAAAGACTCGGTAGAGTTGTCAAATTTATAGGTCTTTTTGGAAAATAAAAACATGGTGGATGATCGAAAGAAAGAGGGTTGTAGGGTTTGCATTTCAGCAATTTTAAGTGTCTCAGTTGCGGTGACACATTGTGGAATGGGAGTCAAGGGGAATACAATTTTGTTGGTGGCCGTTACATAAGCGTTGATGTTTCGATGGCATGCTCTGTTGGGACCTGTTTCTGAATCCCAACCTCGTGAACAAAACGGAAACGAAAACACAAGTGGGAGCAAAGAACGAAACGAAGCGAAAACGAATCGGAAGCAAATCGAATTCCATACGAACTGAAACGAATTT
>JANKOE010009783.1:0-10534 GCA_026284465.1 Erythroxylum citrifolium | reverse complement strand
TGCCATCATACTTATTAATTACTAACTTAATTTATTCTACTAAATATGCTTTAATCCTCTAATCATGCTTAACTATATATAAAAAAAATTTTCGGGCTAACAACACAGGAGCAACGTTTTTGACAAGTCAAACTAAGGATGGTGTATATGAGTGGCCAACCTCTTCCCCATCTTCCTCACTCTTTACATTGTCAAATGTTAAGACCACTTTGTCTGAGTGGCATCATCAATTGGGACACCCTGCATTTCTTATCTTAAATCATGTTGTTTCTAGGTTCAATTTAGAATTATCATCTTCCTTGAACTCACCTTTTTCATGTAATGCATGTCATTGCAACAAGATTCATAAGCTTTCATTCTCTACGTCTACTTTAGTTTCCAATCGACCACTTCAAATAGTTTTTTCTGATGTATGGAACTCACCAGTTACTTCCCATGACAGCTTTAAATATTATTTTATTTTTATTAATCATTTTACCAAGTATATTTGGTTTTACCCCCTCAAACAAAAATCAGAAGTAAAAGAGATTTTCGTAAGATTTAAATCAATCGTGGAAAAACATTTTGATTAAAACATCAAAATAGTGTATTCAGACAATGGTGGTGAATATACTACTCTTGCTAATTTTCTTATTGTCAATGGTATATCTCATTTTACTACTCCACCACACACCCGAGAACAATGGCGTCTTCAAGTGGCGTCATCTCCATATTGTGGAAACATGTCTCACTTTACTCTCCTATGCATCCATTCCATTAACCTTTTGGCCTATTGCTTTTGCCACTGCTGTATATTTGATCAATCGTATGACACCCTCGACATTGCAATATTTTTCTTCTTATGAAATAATATTTGGTGCTTCTCCCAATTAGTCCAAACTCAAAGTCTTTAGTTCTTTGTGTTATCCTTGGCTTCACCCATATACAACACACAAACTTGAATCACGTTCCAAACCATGCATTTTCCTTGGGTACTCTCACTCAAAGTGCCTATTTTTGTATGATCCATCTATAACCAAAATCTATGTTTCACGACATGTGAAATTTATTGAGTCCATCTTTCCTTTTGCATCATTATTTACTCAAGCTCCACATCCAGATTCTACCCCTGTTTCCACTTGGATTCCACCATTAATACAGGTCAACAATCCAAGATCATGCATATCACCATCCGAAGTCAATACTCATCAATCCAAGTGTGAAGATCCAACATAATCTCCACCCATGACAAACCAAATAGCCACTTCTAACCATTCCATAAATGATTCCCAAATCCAATCTATCCCATAGACCTCTACTACAAACCCCTCACCACCCATCACTCAACCTACCCAAAACACACCACGACCAACCCATCCAATGCAAACTCGAGCAAAAGACAACATTCATAAACCTATTCAAAAATTAAACTTTCATACCTAATTATCCAAATTGTCTGAACTTGAACCCGCAACAATAACTTGAGCTTTGAAAGAACCAAAATGGCGTGGTGCAATGTCGGAAGAATATGATGCTCTTGTTCAGAATTAAACTTGGGCGTTAGTGCCACCTGATCCTAGTCAAAATATTGTGGGTTGTAAGTGGATTTTTCGAATTAAACATAACACTGATGGTTCCATTGACATGTACAAGGCACGATTGATTGCAAAGGAATTTTATCAACGTCCAGGAGTTGATTATCATGACACTTTTAGTCTGGTAATCAAACCGACCACCATCCGTCTTGTTCTTAGTCTTGTAATAAGTCGTGATTGGTCCTTTCGTCAGCTTAATGTCAATAATGCCTTTTTATAAGGCCATCTCAGTAAGAATGTGTATATGAGTCAATCAATGTGTATATGAGTCAATCGCCAAGGTTCATTGATTGAGATTTTTCATCATATGTATGTAAGCTCCGGAAAGCTATCTATGGCCTAAAACAAATACCTCGAGCTTGGTATGAAGAACTCTGCAATTTCCTACTTCACTCTGGCTTCAAAAATTCACATGCTAATACATCTCTATTCGTCTTCAAATCTTATGGCCATTCCTTATATCTACTTGTTTATGTTGACGATTTAATTGTCATAAGGGATGATGATGCAATTGTAAATCAGTTTGTTAATTTATTAGCAAATCGATTTTCACTTAAGGACATCGGCTTGCTTTCTTAGTTCCTTGGTGTTGAAGTTCCTCCCAACAAGAATGGTCTTTTGCTCTCTCAACAACGTTACTTGTCAAACATTCTTGCTCGTCCACAGATGTTGGATGCTAAACCAGTTCAAACACCACTACCAACAAGATCCTCACTTACTAAACATCGCTACACTATAGGTCTGCCTTATCTAATCCTTTAGAATTTCGAGCAATAGTGGGTAGTCTACAATATTTCTTACTTACGCGTCTTGACATTGCCTTTACTGTTAATAAGTTGTCTCAATTTATGCACAAGCCAACCACTGAACACTGGGCTCTTGTCAAATGATTACTAAGATATCTATATGGCACTCCTTATCAGCTCTATCGTGACTCTCTTACTTCCTTGCATGCATTGTCCGATGCTGATTGGGCTGGAAACGTCGATGACTTCTTATTAACCAGTGCTTACATTGTATATTTGGGTCACAACCCCATCTCCTGGAGCTCCAAAAAGCAATGAACCGTTGCTTGATCCTCCACCGAGGCCGACTATCGATCCGTTGCTAATACTACTGCTGAAATGAATTAGGTTTGCTCTCTATTAAATGATCTTAGTCTTTAACCTTCTATATGCTCGGTGATATAGTGTGACAATATTGGGGCAAACCAGTTGTGCTCTAACCTAGTTTTTCATTCACGAATGAAACAAGTGGTTATCGACTTTCATTTCATTCATGATCAAGTGCAAAATGGTACTGTGCAGGTTGCACATGTATCCTCTGTTGATCAGCTCGCTGATATTTTAACAAAGTCACTTCCTCGGACTCGCTTTCTCTTTCTTCATAACAAGATTGGACTCTCTTGTCGAGATCCATCTTGAGGGGGCCTAATTGAAGACTTTCACCACAAGACTGATTTCTATGGAATCCCGTTAGATATGTTTTGTATTTTAAATTTCTTTGACTGTGTATTTTGATTTGATGTATTCCATGTATAAAGGAGTTAGTTTAAACTCTAGTTTACGTCTTGAAGAATCAAAGTGCTTGTTTAGTAGATGACTCCGAAGCACGTCCATCTCCGAACCGACACGCCTGAGTAACAATAATCCACAGAATGAGATTGCCAAGTTATGTCATTATGGTTGCTTTCCTCGTAAACATTAGATGCCTCTGATCAGGTTTTGTCGTCGAACGATTGCTAATCATAAAGGCGAAATAAAATTTTGAATAAAAAACAGTACATGGCACCATAAACCAGAGGAATACAGAAGGCTGCATTCTGACCGAGAATAACGAGCAAGCCATCAAAATCGAGGTTGTCCACTGCCCGAAAAGACATTTCCTACCAGTTCCATCTAAGGCTATCTCCAACCAAAATACCAAAACACCAAATTTGGTGTTTTGGTGCATTAAATCTACTCCAAGGAAGGCACCAAATCTTCACACCAAAATGGTGCAATGAATAGTAACACACCAAATTTGGCGTGTTACTATTTATTGCACCAAAAATGTAAAAGGACAACTTTAACCATTTACTTTTTGATATATTCCTTTTATGTCCCTTTCACAAATTGATTTATTTACATAATTTACTAAGTAATTAAATTTAAAATATATATTATTTTACATAAAATATATCATTACAAAGATCTCTTTGAGATATTTAAAATGACACTAATATTGAATATAGTATTAAATTTATTTTTAATATTTATTTTTAATTCTTATTTATAAGTGTTATAAATTCGTTAATAAAATATATTGAGAATAAAAAGTAAATTTGAAATAAAATATACATAAATTTAAACCACAACAATATTTTAAAAAATTAAAATTCAACAAAAATATTTGAAATTACAACAAGACTAAAATAAATTACAATTACTATCAGACTCGAGATCACAATCAAACTAAAATTACAACAATCAAATTAAAAGTAAAACTAAAGTACTTTGGAATATTAATTTAATATAAATAATTAATAGTTTGGAAGATCATCTGTATGTCCTCCAAAATCAAAATATTGGCCAAAGCAATTAGATGAGCCAACTCCTCCTTGAGGTTCTCCTTCTTGAGCTCTTTTTGCATAAATTTTCATTTGTTCATTTCTGAAAGCTTCACGCATTAGTGGATCTTTGATGGAATCCAGATCTTTGCATAAAATTTTATTATCTTCCCATCTTTGTCGTAGCTCTAATTTTTTTGCCTCATTTTGAGTTCGTAACAACTGAAGTTCATAATTTTTTTCGAGAAGAGATTGATTTTTATGAAACATTCCTTTTATTTCTTTATGCATGGACATAAAAAGTTTTTTCATTTCCTCATTTTGTTCCTTTTTCATTTTATCTTTCTTCCTCCCAATAGGACGATCAGCTTTATCATTTTTTTCAATAAATGAATCTTCAACTTCAAAATCATTATTTAAATCAATACAAAAAGATGATGATCCTAGTGACTTATCTGATTTTTGGGATTCGAACGGCGACATTTTATTGTACTTAGATCGATTTTGATGACCCGACGCTTTCTCTTTGCTAGTATCTGCATATTTCTCCATATTTTTTAGGATTGACCATATATGATCAAATTTGAAACCTTTTTGAAATTTTAGATCTTGAATGAATAAATCTTTTGCTTTATCGAACTGTAAGACAATAACGTAACTTAAGTTAGATTTTAGGGTATAAATCAAACATATTTCAATTCATACAAAGAAAAATAAATAAATAAATAAAACACTTACAATATCTTGTTCAGAAGCATCACTTGAATTCAAGTTTTCAATTTGTCGAACACATCCTCTGAATTTTTCAATAGTTGTCATTATAATTTGCCATCGAGCTTGTAAAGATCTCTAAGGTCGAACAGTGGTGATATGATTCGGCATTATTTGATGGTACTCAGTTGTGATACGAGACCAAAACTGAGCTATAGATTGATCTCTACCAGTGACTGGGTCTTGTGAAACATTAAGATATACATGGCACAAGACTCGATCTTCTTCAACTGAATATGATGCACTTCGAGAGGTATTTGATGAAGGTTTTACACCAAAATTTGAGCTTGCCATTTTTCGGATAGGTTTGAAAGAGTGTTATAGTTTAGGATTTCAAAGAGTGTTACATGAAACGAGGGTTTCAGTTTAGTAAAACAAATAAACTATTTATAGAGATGTTGTGTATAAGATAAGAATACCAATAAACGGTTGAGATGAATGCAATCTAATCCAACGGTTAGGAAGAGATAGAGTTAGATTTTTTGCAGAGATTCCTTATCTTGTGTTGTATATTGTGTGGATAGGATAAGAATACTAATTAATGGTTAAGATAATTGCAATCTAATCCATCGACTAGGAAGAGATAGAGTTAGATTTTTTACAGAGATTCCTTATCTTGTCTTGGATATTGTGTGGATAGGATACGAATACTAGTTAACGGTTGAAATGAATGCAATCTAATTCAACGGCTGGGAAGAGATAGAGTTAGATTTTTGTCAGAGATTCCTTATCTTATCTTGGATATTGTGTGGATAGGATATGAATACTAATTAACTGTTGAGAAATCAGTAACCAATTTGGGCCCACTTTATTCCGTAAACATTTTGAATGAGCGCAATACATTTAATACATAACCCATTGAAATTTCAATAGCCATTTGGGCCCATTACAAACACAAAACATTGTAAGTCATAATGACTTTACATGATAACATAAATCATTTATACAATAATTTCGGAATATACAAATTTATACAAAAATAGAAAAACACAAATGCAGACGCGTACTGATCCCGACCTCTATCTTTCTCTTGCATGCAGTAATTATACTCTCATTTGCCTAATGGGGTATTCTTCTGATTCTGAAAAATATTTGCAAATTTTGGATGAGTTTTGCGAACTCAATAAGTGACCATCATCGATGACTCACCCAGTCACATAACACATAATCACATTCTCAACAATTCACACTTCACATTCAATAGATATAATCACTCATATTATGCATATGCAGTGCACATGATACCTACTTTTCATTTGTTATTTTGTTGTGACCGAGTGCTTAAACTGTCCCACATAGGGCTCATTAATAACTGTCCCTTATCCGTTTAGGGGATACAGGGCTCATTAAACGTTGAACCTGAGGCTCTGAATCACTTTTGAGGTCGAAGCTCATTTTCATTCCTTGAGCTTTAAGCTCTGATCATTGGCTACTCTGGTCACAACAGCCATTATATTTCATGCATTCATGCAATGGAATGCATTAATCACATTTGCATGTTCCCATTCAATATCATTCTCATATCATCGGACCTTAGTCCGGTATTCAACATTAAGTTGAGAATCACACTTTCACTTACATGCGCACATTCAGAACACATTTAATAGTCACATTAAGTACACTTAGTTCTTTTCATTCACATACAAGGAGCACTTCAATATCTCATCAATCATCAAAATCATCGGACCTTCTTTCCGGAATCAACAATCAAGACGCATTCATTTTGACATTCAGTAGTCAATTAATACAAAAATCAAACAAAACAGAACAAAACAAAACAGAACAAAACAAAACAAACAATGAAATGAGACCATCTAGGTCTACTCACAGTATGCTATAGATTAGCATTTGCTTACAAATTCTGGGAACATCTGAATGCGGACTTTTAACCCGCACAACCCATTTATGCAATACACACATTACACACAAATTAATAATTTTGCACAATTATAAGCATTCATTTATGCATATGTGTGTATATGGAATATGTACGATGTATGTTTATGACAATCCTATGTATATTATCATATTTCCCACTTTTTCACATTATCATTTTTTTCTGCATAAATTGTTTTCATAATAACTCATTTCTCGTTCATTTACACTAGATACACTTTACTTCACTCTTTGAATCACAACTTTAATCATATGGACCATTTCATCTCCATTAAACTATGTCTTTGGTACTTTAATACCAACAATTTACTCATTAATGTGATTCCATCATTACAAGATCACACATCATCAAAACTCCCATTTCTTCTTATAAATTCTCCAAAAATTCCAAACCTTTGGGTGTATTGTTCACATTCAATTAGAAAGTGAAACTGATGTAATTTGGTCATACTCTCTTCTAGAAAATTGTCCCTCTATGTCATATCTTTCCATTGATACCAAAATCTCTCAACTTAATTCAGTAATTTGGAAGATATACCTCAAACATTATCGGGTTGTTCACATTCAAAAATAGTGTATTATAAATAACTTCCATCCAGAAATTGAACATCTTAGCGACTGAATCACAATTTAATTTCTTCATAGAATTTGTAGCTATATCTCCAGTTTATTCCAAACCAAAAATCATCTCATTTGGACATCTACAGAAGAAGTTATGGTCAAAAGAAACAGCACTATCCAGTTTGGAAATTCCTCTCAGGTGTTTAGATCAATTGCAAGTCATGGCTACTATTGAAGAACACAGTAACTTGATGGGACAATTAAACATCAGTAATTATAATTAAACTCATGGGGGTGAGGGAGAAAACTCACGGGCGTGCGTGAGTCATAGGTGTGAGAGGATGTGAGAGATAAAAGTCGCGGGAGTGACAGATAAGGATAAAATTTGGGTGAGAGCACAAGTCAGACCAGTCCCACATTTTCCATTCAATCTCTCTCAATTCAATTTAGATTGTTATGAAATTTTGTGAAGAGATAGAGAAATATATTATGAGTCCAATGGTTCAAGAATCAAGTCATTTGGAGGTCTAGAGAAGAAGTTACGATCAAAACACTGTCGGATGTTCATCACCCTAAAACCTTCAAAGTCGCTATCGTGCATTTGCTTAAACTCCCCAAAGTCACTATCGTACTTTTACATGACGGAACTTTTTGGCTAACCCTCAAAGTCGCTGTCGTGCTTTTTCACTATGGTGCTTTTGGCCTAAAATCTTAAAAGTCGTCGTAGTGCTTTTGTACTACGGTGTTTTCCACTTCTTCTTCATCACCGACATCTCAACTTCTAAACCCCATAACTTTTGATCCAGAACTCCAAATTTTACAAATTTTATATCAATGGAAAGCTAAAAGAAAGATCTATGAATTTAATGAAGAAAATTTTATCCAAATCTGTCTAGATCAATACAAAAGATTCACGGAAGTTTCAGGTCGAAAATTCATCACTATTACTATTCGTTTCCAGAAAATTTTCAGACCCCCATTTTTCAAAAACCAACCTTTCAAATTTTTATTCTAGTCAATTCCACTCTATTTCGTTAAACTCATTCACCATAAATTCATACCACTCCAAACTATACAAGTTTAATAAAAAACCATCAAAAGCCAAAAATTCATATCAACCTATTTGTGCTCTGTTACTTTACTGCATTTCCAACTTTCATTCTCAATCTTCATGCATAATTATATTACCAAAATACACTATATAATATTATGTTGTGCTTGTTCATCGCATATTCGTTTTTATTGATATGACAATTAGCTTAATATAAGAAACGCTTTTCTAAATTCAAGCTCCCATAAGGCTTGCAATTGCAGACTAAGAATAACTGCTCTACTTGAAGTACCTGAACTAATCAGAATCAGAACTAGAACTAGAACTGTAACTTTTCTGGCCTAAACTAGAACGAGAACTAGAGCTAGAACTGCAACTCTTCTGGCCTATCGTGATTGAAGTTTGAATAGGAGTTTCAACTTCTGTATCAAATCCAGAAACGAAAGAGGAAAAAAATAGTAAAAGCTAAAAGACAAGAAGACTGTATGTTAGTCAACAAGCAAATGAAATTAAAGATAGGGATTAGGTCAAACCATGAGAAAGCTTAAAGGGGACCGTAGGTTTGAGAACGTGATTCTGGTTGGGAGAAGAGTGTTGAGGACTTTAAAAATGACAAAAATATATGGGCTAATTAGTCAATAATACTAAATATTAATTAATCTATTAATTATATTAATTTTTAAGTAAATTATAATTTATTATATTATAATTATCAACAGTTAAATCAAAAATAGCTAATTAGTTAATTAATTGATTATATTTTAAAGAATAATTTTTTTGGTTGGTATTAAATATATTATAATTAATACTAATTAGCAATATATATATTTGTTATTATATCTCTATATATATATATTATACATATATATAATAACAAAAATAATATTTACATAAAAATATAAATTAACATTAATTAATAATATATGTATTTAAAAGCCGGCAAAATAAATGAATTTCAAAGCGACGTGATTGAAATCTAGAAAAGTTTTACTGAAGGAATGACTTTTCGTTACATCAAAGAAGGTTTATTCATTTCATTTTAAAATAATGTCAAGCTCCTTAAATAAGAAACATTAAATACATGTTCTCTTCTCTCCTGCAGATACATCTCATCAAGATTCACATATGGTACAGTACTGTCACCTATCACGGGTTGTATAATGGGAGTCAAAGATTAATGAAGGGAGACTTACTTTAGCGATTTTAGACGTTTCTCGGTTAAAAGTTAAAACATAAGAAAATCAATCTCATTATTATGAGGCTTTGATTACTCTGAATATTTGTGTCAGGCAATTTAATTGCATCAGGCATTAAATCATTAAGATCTCATTTATAACACTGCATGTTTAAATCGCAGCTAAGGTTTTGGAAGATGATCTGTTGTTATCCGTAAAGATTTTGGGTTAATAGTTTTAGTTATCCGTTCAAGGTCAAGAGGCCAGAATTTGCAGCCTTTGAGATACAGGGGGATTCAATTGACTCTATAGATCGTCAACTAAAAATGTATAAAAACAACTTTTTATTTATGTCTGCAGGAATTTTAAAAAAACTATACTGAATCATATTAATAATTGTCATCAAAATCTACGACAATAATGCAAAAAAAAAACTGGTGAAGATTGTGGCAAACAATCCTATGTTGTAGAGGGAGGAGTTTCCGAAAGCTTCCCATCTCCATTTTACATAACATCAACAAAACAAAGCAGCTTCACAAAAATTGCTTGAAAACAACTGGGAAAAGAAGTATGCCAAGGGAATATAAACAAACAGAAAGAAGGCTGATGAGAAAAGCATCCATTCTCTTTACCTTTCGAAGAGCTCTTTGCATGCCACACTTTTGTTTTGAGATGAATGAATTTAGTAAAACACCTATTTCCATGTCAACATCTTCTTCTGTGACATGTTGCCTGAGGTGCATTCTGGCATGTGCTTCAGACATTCTAATCATCCATTCTATGTGCCTCACTGCTATTGGAACTCCTTGTCCATGCACAAAAGTATAGCAAAAAGGAATATAGCAAGGTTATCAATATATTGCATGCCCGTTAAAGTTAGCACCAAAGAGTAGAACAAACATCTCACCGATGATTCTCTTCGAAGTTCAGCATATACTTGTGTGAGCTTTTCCATGTC
>JANKOE010009753.1:0-10535 GCA_026284465.1 Erythroxylum citrifolium | reverse complement strand
TTACCTTTGTGTTGAGGCAAAATATCAAACACCTTCAGAGCAGCTTTCTTCAATCCTTGGAGGGAGCACTTTCAACAATAAGTCAGTTTGGGACCTGGTGGAGGATCTTCCTAGCGTTTTCTAATACGAACTTTCTTAGAGAGATGCCCCTCCTGCGCGGGGGTTGCCATGCTGAGCCCAGCTCTGTTGTGTATACTGAAATAACTGAATAGGAAAACAGTAGGCTGTGTGTGAAGCTTTGAAGCAAAAGACAGTTTAATCCCAAAGTAGGGAGGTTTTCTCAAACCCTGATACCGTTTGTGTTTAGGATCGCCTCCCTTCCCTTCAATGCTAAGTTGTTTGTGTTTAGTTTCCCCTCCTTTCCTTTAATGCTAACTTGAATGTGTACAGAAGACTCCTTATTCCTTTATTGCTCGTCTCGTCTCATTTTTGGAAGTTGCTTTAAAATAGTATATATATAAGTTGAGTTGCCATCTTAACAAGTCAACCCAGTTAAATATATGAACTGCTGAAAGTAGAATTAAAAATATTAATCTCTAATAAAAAAGGTATTTTTTAATTTAGAATTACATGAATTTAAATATTTATTCTAAGCACCAATTGGTGGTTTTTGTGAACAATGTTCATTTTTATATGGTATTTTTTCTTTTGAAGGTGTTATTATTGTTATTATATGTTATATGTTTTTTATTAAAATTATAAACTTAATTTTTGTAAAATTAAATATCTAAATTATAAATTCTAATATTTAAATAAATACTAAGATGTAATACTCACGTTCTTATAAATCTTTTTTTAAGTCTTGTTTTCATAAGTCATTTTATATATAAACAACTAATTTTACCAAATATTTTTAATAAACAACCAATATTATTCGTTGGTCAAATCAACTGATATAAATTACTCTCAGCTAACTGCTGATAGAATCAGCTAACAACTAATGCAATCTGCTGATTGTCAAACTGGCCACTTAGTTATACAATTATAAAAGTTATTTCATATAACTAGTTTGGTTCAAAAACATATGCAAAAGATATTATTCAAACTCGAAAATAAGGTATAACTTTATAATTAATAATTTTTATTAAATTTATGAATTAATTATATATAAAATTAAAAAGATTTTTTTTAAAAATCATAAAAAAAATTTATTATTCCCATATGTAAATGATGTAATCGCTTTTCAAATTTTCAACAATTAAAAAATACGGGAGACCAGGAAATGAGTTTGTAATAAGAAGTGGAGTAAAACTTTTAAAAGTGTAATAATTTAAAATTATTTAAATTAAATTTACTAATGTTCAATTGGTTGTAAATTTAAATTGAGCAACAAATAAAAGGAATTTATAAATGTAAGTTGGGCCCAATACCAAAGGAATTTGGCCCATTTTTGAAGCCCAAAGAGATCCATTTCTAGTTCTTGTTGCTGTGTGTATGTAGTGGAGCCACGTTGAGCGGCGGATGGCTGCAGAAAGGCCATGTGGAGGTGTTGATAGGTCTTAACCACTGTGTTTTTTTCTTGGCAGAGTCACGGTATTAGCTATCAACGTCAACCTAACCCTAGTTGGTAAGGAGTTTTTTTTTTTTTTTTTGGCTTAAGTGAGGTTGTGGGTTCGAACCTCCTCATGTATGCAGCCGTTTAAAATTTGGGGTCAAAATTTTACCTCCCACAAAGGACTGACTTGGCTCAAGCGGAATTAATCTAGGTGTGAATAGCTTAAAGGTACCTTCCCATAATTAGGAACCGACACCTCATGCTGCCAAAAAAAAAAAAAGAAAACGTCAATATCTGTTTCGTGAATTACTTGAACGTAAATTTGACAGCAGTATTTGCAGGTCCCGTACATATAAAAGTTACACAAGGGAATGGTCTTTCTTAGCTTATCTGTTCATTACTTTGGCATTCAGTATTTCTAGCCACGGTCTTCCACTGCCACATTCAACCCTTTCTTCGCAGCGAATGGTCTTTCTTAGCTTATCTGTTCATTACTTTGGCATTCAGTATTTCTCCACTGCCACTTTCTTCGCAGCGAAGATCTAGACAGTGTTCCTTTGTAGCCACAGGTTTGGCCGGAGATAGAGGAGTTTGACTGAAGTAATAAATGTCTTAACCCTTCACAGTCCCTAGTTATCATACTTCGTCTTCTCTGTTTATGAAGATTAACGGTGGTTTTAGTAAAAATGCAGGAACTGAAGTTGGGTTTTGGAGTTAAGAATGTCGAGAATGAGAGTGGCAGTGATTGGAGCTGGAGTGAGTGGAATGGCTGCAGCTTATGTTCTTGCAGAAGCTGGGGCTGAGGTTGTCTTGTACGAGAAAGAGGAGTACTTAGGAGGCCATGCTAGGACTGTGAACTTCGATGGCGTCGACATAGACCTGGGTTTTATGGTCTTCAATCGTGTAAGTCTTCACTATCTTTATTTTTACTTGTTCCTTTTCTTCCTTAATTTTTCCGAAAACATTAGTTTATTTATTCGATTTTACTTAATATTCTAACTTATTTGTCGACGTATTGCATGTAGGTTTCGCATAAATTGTCATTTCGTCGGAATACTGTAATGAATAAAAGACAATAATTTCGAATTAAGAATTATTTAATTGACTAATTAATTCAGTAAAGGTACATAACGAAGCATAACTTATTTTTTATTACATTTTTAATAAAAAAATTTATTAACAGTATGCCTAAAAAATAAGGGATGAATAGAAATGTAAAGAAGTTCACATGTAAAAGCAGGGAGGTTGGGTGCAAGTTTAGTTTAGCCAAGTCGGGCACCTTGTGTTGCGGATAAGGTGCAAGTTGGCGGCTGTTCCTCCTGTCTCCTTATCATATGGATTTCACTTATTTTTGTCAATTGTTCTCAAACTTAACTCAACAACTCGGTTTAGGTTAAAGGGGTGAGCCAAATTGCAATGTTTGTTCGACCAGTATAAAAGATTAAGGTTGTTTTCTTCTTAATATAAATTAAACCTTAATGTATAAAGTTTTTAATATACAAAAAGTACCACATTAGCGATAACATAATATTTAACTAGCCCTCAAGGGGTGTAGCTAGATGGTTGAGAGCGGGACTTGACTTCGGTTAGATCCCAAGTTCGATTCCTTGCTAGTCCCTCTTGTAAGAGCCTGGAGCAGACGGGGTTTTACCTATGGGTGGAGAACTAGTGTGGCCCTCTGTGATGGGGTGTAGCCACTTGGCCCTTTGCTGAGGTGTAGCCACTTGGCCCCCTGAGAGGTGAGCCCGCTTGGCCCGCCTGTGGGGTTGCCTCGAATCCAAATATATTTATTTATTTATTTATTTATTTATTTATTTATTTAACTAACAAAAATATATCTCAGTCGAAATTTTATTTATTGAGGTTATATTTTTAGTGTTTTAAAACGTGAATTTTATATAACGATGGAAGTTTTAAATTTTAAATTACATTTTATATTTTAATTTTTTTTATTTGATTGATGATATTATATTTATACCAAATTAATCAATTATACATGTGACTTAGTTATTCACCCTTTTAAAAGACCAAAATTAAACACGGGATTGTTGTAGATTATTATGTGATTTTGATGCATATGGTTCTTCTTGACAGGTATTGATTTGTTACATGATTCTACTATTCTCAAAATGCTAGTGTCTTAATTGAACGTTAGATGAAGAGATTTATTTAATTATATTGTCTTGTCAATTTCTTGGATGAAATTTTTTGTTGGTTATTAAACCTGTTAAGAATCAATCGTCTCGGCCACATGCATGATTAAGGTCGAGGTTAATTGATATTATATGATCAAGAACAGTATGTTATGTAGTTACAGGATGCAACTTCTTGTGCAATATATCATTATATATGTGTGTGTGAAGTTTAATATGGATGTTGCTATAATGACAGGTAACATATCCAAATATGATGGAGTTCTTCGAGAGTCTTGGAGTAGAGATGGAGTTATCAGACATGTCATTCTCTGTCAGTTTAGACAAAGGCCGTGGCTGTGAATGGGGTAGCAGGAATGGCTTGTCCAGTCTTTTTGCTCAGAAGAAGAACATTCTTAATCCTTACTTCTGGCAAATGCTCCGCGACATTCTCAGGTTCAAGGATGATGTCCTAAGGTGAGAGTTCCTTGTCTTCAAAGACCTGCAAAATATGGAAGTGTTGTGTTGTTATTTGATGTTAGTGATGAATCAATGTTGGCATTTGGAAACATCCTTCACTTCCGACTGCTGTACTTCAGCTATCTTGAGATGCTGGAGAACAACCCAGATATTAATCGGAATGAGACCCTGGGAAAGTTCGTCAGGTCGCGGGGTTACTCTGAGATGTTTCAGAAAGCTTATCTTGTGAGTATTATTTAAAGTAGTTTATGAATAATTGCTACTTTCTTGTTTTAACTTTCAGTTTTAGCCTGTATACTATTCAATCGGTCACTAACAGATAAAGCATGCATGCATTACGTAAGGTTCCAATGTGCGGTTCTATTTGGTCATGCCCTTCAGATGGAGTTATGAACTTCTCGGCTTTCTCTGTGCTCTCCTTTTGCCGTAACCACCATTTGCTTCAGGTACATGTTTCCTGGAGACAAGAGAGATTAAGTAGCCTAATTCAATCAGGAATGTTCATATCAGATTTCTGCAATGAGAGTTGTTTGCTTCTCTCCGCAGCTTTTGGGTCGCCCCCAGTGGCTTACTGTCAGAGGGAGATCACATTCTTATGTGCATAAGGTCTTTACTTGTTTCTTTTGGATTAAGTCTTTCTTCTTTCTCTTTTTATGATGAGTCCTGGTTAATTTTGGAAAATCCCAGGTCAGGGAAAAGCTGGAAATTTTAGGTTCTCAAATAAGAACGGGTTGCGAGATACACTCGGTTTCAACTTCTGATGAGGGTAAGCACTAAGGGTAACTCTGATACCTTTCTCAATCAATAAATTTTCATCATCTATGTAATGAAGGTAAGATCTATCATCTTGTTGGATGGGAACTGCAATGATGGATTTAGTATTAGTACTCGAAGACCTGTATAACAGGTTTTTAAAGTTTTCCCGACTTAGATACTTCGATGATAAAGTTAGTTCAGGTCTAAAGAGAAGTATCACATAGACAAAAACAAACGATTCTACGTTATTTTAATTGTAGCAAGAATTTTGAACAGTATATTAGCAGGTTGCACAGTGTTTTCACAAGATGGCAGCCAAGAAATGTACTCAGCTTGCATTATTGCTGTTCATGCCCCTGATGCATTGAAAATATTGGGAGAGCAAGCAACATATGAGGAACTGAGAGTACTAGGTTCTTTCCAATATGTGCAGAGGTATCCTTTTTCCATGTTTAATCTGTTGTCTTTTCAGAAATTAAGTTTGATGAAGGTAGTTCAATTACGTTGGAACCATGTTATAAGATATGTAATTGAATATAATGGTGACCAAACAATTGTTCATATTGACGTCTTTGATTAACACACTGTAATCTTTTATAAACAAGGAGTTGAAAATATATTTAATTCTGCAATTCGTATTTGCAGTGATGTTTTCCTTCATCGTGACTCAACATTTATGCCTCTGAACCCAGCATCATGGAGTGCATGGAATTTCTTAGGAAATACAGACAATAAAGTCTGCTTGACCTACTGGCTGAATGTGCTTCAGGTTGGTCTAATATGATCAGATTATGGTTATCTGCAGTCCAGTTCTCAGCTCTATCTGTTGTTTGAATCATCTGAAACTGTTTCAGAATCTCGGCGAAACAAAATCACCTTTTCTGGTGACACTTAATCCTGATCATGCACCTGAAAATACCTTACTCAAATGGTCAACTGGCCACCCGTTCCCATCTGTAGCTGCGTCAAAAGCTTCAATTGAGCTTGAACATATTCAAGGCAGAAGGCACATTTGGTTTTGCGGAGCATACCAGGGTAGTCACTTCATTTTTTAACTCCTTTAAACTCTGGACACGATTACCATAATAAGATATGGACCATTGTGGTTTCTTACTTTTAAGCAACACTCGTCCGTAAAGCCAATAATCTGAATGTTTCATGCTATTTATCTTTCAGGTTATGGCTTCCATGAGGATGGGTTGAAGGTAGTAATAAGTTCTCCTGAAGTTTCTTATTGTTAACAACAAACACATTCCTTTCTAGCTGTCATCAGTTCCAATCTAAAGCATGGTTTGATGTAAGATAAATGGAAAAGAAATCCAAGAGTGGATTTGCCTTTCCGTTTCCTGTCATGATCATTCATAGAACTTATGGAACAAAATGGTGTTATAACAAAATGTGATACTGTGCAGTCTGGAATGGTTGCAGCAAATAGTCTGCTTGGGAAAAGTTGTGCTATTCTGAGCAATCCAAAACACATGGTACCTTCTCTGTTAGAAACTGGGGCGCGCCTTTTTGTTACTACATTTCTTGGACATTATATCTCTACTGGCTGTTTAATGTGAGTTCACTTGTAAAGATCATCGTGAGCCCTTCTCTCCAAGTTTTGCTTCTTGTTGCATTCAATGGTGTATTACAACAGAAGCACTCGCATTTCAGTTTATTCCTAGTTTTGTGTTTAGTCTTAAAGCTTAGACCTTTTTCTTCTTTTTCAATATCTTCAAATTTTTTTCTGTAATATGGCAGCTTGTTGGAGGAAGGAGGCACCATTTTTACATTTGAAGGAACTGGTAAAAGGTGTTCTCTGAAAACTGTTCTGAAAGTTCACAATCCCCAGTTTTACTGGAAGGTACATGTTCTTTTGTATCATTTATGGGGATTTTATGCTTCTTATCTTCAAATTGTTTATTGGAGAACTTTTTAATGAAACAAAATACTTCAGTTCATGTTCTTTCCCAGCCACTGAGCAATTCTCGTCTTTTGCAGATAACAACACAGGCTGACTTAGGACTCGCAGATGCATATATCAATGGCGACTTTTCCTTTGTTGACAAAGAACAAGGTCTTCTAAATCTAATAATGGTGAATCATCAATCAAGAACTTAGTCAAACTGCTATTTTCAGTATGATCTTATGATGATTCTTCCTTATTAGTGTATGTTGTAGATTCTCATTCTCAACAGAGATCCTAATAGATCTGTATCCAAGGTAGACAAGAACAAGGCCAGGTATGGAATGGAATGACTGGTGTGTTCCGGAATATGATTATCAGTAGCAGATTCTTGTTTGGATCATACTTTAATTATGCTACATCTAGATCTCACAGGGGTTGGTGGACACCATTATTCTTCACTTCCAGCATTGCATCTGCAAAATTCTTCTTTCAGCATGTTATGAGGCAAAACACGCTCACACAAGCTCGTAGGAATATCTCTCGTCATTATGACCTGGTATGGGACTGTGAACCAGTTAATTTCATTTCCTAAACTCTTCACACCTCCAATTATGTTTTCTTTCTCGATTTGCTTTTCCAGAGTAATGAACTATTTTCTCTTTTCTTGGATGAGACGATGACATACTCCTGTGCGGTATTCAAGGTCAGAAAACCAATCCTTCTGACCAGCTTAATTTCAAGATGTTCTCTGAAACTTTGATTAACACGTCTATTTGTCCTGAAGGATGAAGATGAAGATATGAAATCTGCACAGATGAGAAAGATTGTTTCTCTCATTGAAAAGGTTGGATCATTTCTTAGCAAATGCTAAAAGTTCATTCCATTTCATATCCCTCACTGTGCATGTTCACCTGCAAACAATTTAGTCAAGAGTAGGCAAGGGTCATGAAGTTCTAGAAATTGGATGTGGTTGGGGAGCCTTGGCAATTGAAGTTGTCAAAAGAACTGGATGTAGATACACAGGCATCACTCTTTCCAAGAAGCAACTAAAATATGCAGAAATGAAAGTCGAGGAAGCAGGCCTCCAGGTATCTATCTGAAGCTTTTCCTTTTCTCTATATTCATAGTTCCTAACATCTGATGCATTACTCAGATGAACCCTCTTAACCATTTTCATCACCAGGATCATGTCAGGTTTCTCCTCTGTGACTATCGCCAGTTGCCAAAGAACCACAAATATGACAGAATCATATCTTGGTAAGCTCTTTAAATCCTAAAACTATATATGACCATGGTATGGGAACAAGTAGATTGAGTTTGAGGAGCTCTTTCCAGCGAAATGGTAGAAGCTGTTGGCCACGAATACATGGAGGAATTCTTTGGTTGTTGTGATTCAGCATTAGCAGAAGATGGGCTCGTAGTTCTGCAGGTAATGTAATCTTCAACGTCATATTTGGAAAGACTTGATCTTTTGTGCTCAAAATTTGTTAATCGATTTTCCTTTTAGTTCATATCTATACCAGAAGAACGCTATGATGAGTACAGAAGAAGTTCAGATTTCATAAAGGAATACATATTTCCTGGAGGATGCTTGCCTTCATTAACTAGAATAACATCAGCCATGGCTAATTCATCTAGACTCTGGTAAACTGTAAATGCTTAATCTTGCAATTTTCTTTCGTGAAACATGAATAACTCACTTGGAATTTCCATATTCTTAGTGTGGAGCATGTGGAAAATATAGGGATTCACTACTACCAAACTCTGAGACACTGGAGAAAAAATTTCTTGGAAAATAAGAAGTAAGATACCACTTATCAAAGTTCCTCCTTTTCTGGTTTCCTCAGTTTCTCTGATTTTCTTTCGTTTTCTCAGGAAAATACTGGACCTGGGATTCGATGAAAAATTCATTCGGACATGGGAGTACTACTTTGACTACTGTGCAGCTGCTTTCAAGACTTGTACACTTGGAAATTATCAGGTAGATACATGATTGGTCGGACCTCAAATATATTCAACCAAAAAACATAGAATTTTATATTTTCTTCATACATCCAACTCAATAACTATAAATGCTTGTTTTATAGGTCGTATTTTCACGTCCTGGAAATGCCACAGCTTTAGGCGATCCTTACAGAGGCTTTCCTCCACCATATTGATTATTTGCCAGCAAATTAAACCTTCTAACTTTTGCAGGCCATTCTTATTTATTTTTCACTTTACTGTGATAATTTTATTATACTTGAGAGGGAGAGTCTTGGAATAATCGGTAAAAGTTATTCTTTAATGACTATAAAGAAAGACTGCGTATATTAATAATTCTCTCTTGTCCTCGTAAAGTGGAGTACTTTGTACACGGGTATGTTTGAGTTATTAATTTTTGTTAAGATGTTATTATGATTTATAATATAAGGGGTAATCAATTTTATGAAATGGGTTCCTAAGATGAACATCTGGTGTATGTCTTTTACAATTACAAAAGGAAGTTTTGATAGTAAATTCACCTTGGAAAATATAGGCATTAGTTTTGTGGTTTATCCTAAGCATTGGGTTGTTGGTTGCTTTAACTCTTTCTTTGTTTTTTTATAACAATTTTGTATGGATTATTCTTTGCTTATTATAATTTAAATCAGCTCCTGTAACACTCAAATATCCCCTGGAAAGATACATGGATGCCACCCAAGACAGAACAAACAAAACCAAACATCACACTGACATTTATCTTATTTAGAAACTCAAACACACACATATATTACATATCATAATCTTCTTAACATAAATCCAAAGAATATTTACAAGCCCAAACAAAATACATTTTCGCACAGTATAAAACAGACTCCTTTAGCCAGTGCAGTAGACTTGTCCCAGTCTTTAAACTCTTCGCTCTGAACCTACACGGGGCAAATTCACCGTGCTAAGCATATAGCTTAGTGAGTAATAACTAATCTATCTTAACCGATTTTAATAAACAGGAAGAATGCATTTCAGAACAGATTTTAATTCTAAAAAAAATGGCAGAACACAGGAGATTATAAATCTTTCATAATTCAGCTTAAATCAGAAACAAACATTTATCAAAAATACAAAACCAAATGACTGTTAAATCCATTTACAGAAGCGGGCAACGAGACTTAAATAGAAGAGACCGAAGTCTCGACACCGAAGTGTCCATATCAGAAGACATCGAAGTGTCACAGAAGAGACCAAAGTCTCAACACCGAAGTGTCCATATCAGAAGCCACCGAAGTGTCTCAGAACAGACCAAAGTCTCGATACCGAAGTGTCCATATCAGAAGACACCAAAGTGTCACAGAAGCGCTGCAGACCCTTCTAGGCATGCTTATTTACCCACAACTAGGACTTCACAGTTTTAAAAATAACACAAGATCATTTCAGACATTTCTTGTGCAAACAAATAGCACTGCCAATAATACAAACATGCATCAAATGCCTCGGACGATCAGTGTCCGGAATTCATAACATAACACTTCAATATCTCAATCATCAATTAGTACTTCGGACCTTCATGTCCGGAACCAATTCGCAATTCAGTATACATTCAACAAAATCAATTTGACTTCAGTAAACAAATCAAAGCGAGACCATCCCAGGTCTCTTACACAATTTACCATCTCAATTACTTACCGATATTAATTACTTACTTACTTACTGAAATTACTGACCTGTATTACTTACTTACTTACTGACTGCAATTACTGACCTGTATTACTTACCTAAATCGCCCTTAATGTTTATTGCCTCGAAGTCACGGCAATAT